>CAWUFW010003363.1:1574789-1845747 GCA_963921515.1 Calotriton arnoldi
CAGGGACAGGTTCAGGGCTCACCAGGAGGAAGCAGGGAAGGGGTGGTGGGTGCTGGAGAGCCACTGACAACTGAGGTGGAGGTGTCTGACATGGTGTGTGCCGGCACAACTGGGGGGCATGGTTCAGATGTTGTGGGTGCCGGCACGACTGTAGTGGACCCTGCAGATGGAGTGGACAGGTCTGCCACTGCAGTGCCCAAGTCAGACAGGGTGGTAGTGGACTCCACTGCAGTGCCTACCACCAGGGGAGGAGAATGGAGAACAGGCAAGGTGGGCTGGACAGAGGGGGAGGACACCCTCACCACATCAGTGGCACAGACAAGCGCAGCGGGGGGTGTGGTGCCGGGAGAGCAAGTGGCAGGGGGAGAAGGGCGGAGCCTCTTGGGGATGGTATATCTGTGGGTGGGGGAACCTGGGGCAGGGTGTGGTGGGGGCACCTGTGGAGTGGGGGCCTGAGGGATGGAGGAAGGAGACCTGGTGCTTAAGCTGCAGGGCGGCGGCGGGGTCTTGCTCTTACCACTCTGGGGGACTTGCGGGTGGGGGCCTCAGTCTGTCTGCGCCTGGGGGAGGGTGTCCGGGGGCGAGGGGCACTCTGCTCCGTGTGGGGGGCTTCCTCTTCCCCCTGGATGCTGGAGCAGCTGGATCGGAGGGGAAGAGGCCGAGGTCACTGAGGAAGAGGCGCTGGGTCTTTGGGGTTGCAGGTGAGGCAAGGGAGGGTGCTTTGGAGGGAGAGGCAACTGAGGACTGCGCAGTGCCCGTGGATGCGTGTGTGTGTACCAGGGCCCCATCCCCTGTGAGTCTGGTTTCAGTCCCCTGACTGTGCGTGCGTGTGCGTTTTGTTTGTGGCGTGTGTGTCTGTGTGCTGGACGTGTGTGTGCTGGTGTGTGCCTGTGCCGGTGTGTGTGTGCTTGGGACGGGTAAGGTGCTGGGGAGTGTGGATGGAGCAGAGGCAGGAGGGGTGAGGGACTGTCTGAGGAGGGACACTGCTGCCGTCAGGGAGGAGTCCATGGACCTATTGCCCCTCTGTAGGTCAGACATGCCCAATGAGATGCCCCCCATGAACGACACCAGCTGAGTCAACAGTGCGGTGTGCGCATGGAGGACACTCAGCATGGCTGTCTGCCCTACATGGAGCTGGCGAAGGAGGTACACAGACTCCTCACTCAGGGCAGCAGGGGACACAGGGGCAGGGGGTGCGGTGCCTGGCCCAAAGGAGACACGCTCCCGAACATGGGAGCCTCCACGGACCTGGGGAATGGGAGCCGATGGGAGGGCGGTGGTGGTGCTGGTGGTGGCGGGGACAGCAACACTAGCTGGGGTGTGGTGGCTGCTGACACCCGCCTCCACAAGGGAGTCATCCTCCGAGTTACTCTGGTCCTCAGCTGAGGTGGATGGTGCTGAGGACTCCTCGGTGTGGCTCCCCTCGCCCTCCGTGCCACTGGGTCCCTCCGACCACTCCTCGGCTGCTGACCCAGTCTGGCTCTCTGGCTCCTCCTGGTGCGTGGAGCTGTCCCCTTCCGTGGCCGTGGATGTATCTGCAAACAATGGGGAAACAGACAGACATCAGTCACCTGCACCAAACGCACACACCACTGTCAGCGCAGCACATTACAGAGCAAGCCCTGGCATCATTAGTTGTACATTGCTAAAAGTGCCCTAACTGAACAGGAGAAGCCAATTGTCAGTCTGATGCCAAGCATGGCACTCACATCCCACATGGCCTTGCACCCATCTGTCTGGTGTCTGTTGGATTGCAACACCCCAGTGTGGACACATGCACCAAGTACACAGTAGTTGGACAGTGCAGAGGACACGGTGTGGCATGTGGACATGCACACATCACAGCTCTTGCCACTGAGTCAGTACAGGTTTCCGGATGAAAGGGATGCCCAGAGTCAAATAGGAAATGCATATGATGCATACCAGCGACAGACACCATGATGCACCCATGTCCTGATAGCCATCGCCACAATGGTGTGCATGTAGCACATGTCACTCCCCTGCAGGACCACCAATAAGTTGACACATGCCATGGCAGAGGCATGACTGCTAAGTCATACATCACTGTCTCAGTGATGTATGACTTGGCAGCCAGACAACAACACTATGCACTGTGTCACAATAGTAGGTCATGGGGAATGCAAGTCCTGGAGCTGCACAAGTGCACATGTACATCCCCCACACAACACATCATCTTAACCCTCATCTGTCCAGGTCATACCGATTGGACATATGGGAGACCTGTGACACTACCCTCTGAACCTGAGCCCCTCACAATTTGCTGTGAATGGGGAACAGCAGCCTGAACTTCACATTCGCATACCCCAGTCTGCACGGGCAGCTGATCAAACACCTATGTGACACACAAGTATCGTCTCCTATGGTCACATCTCCAGGGGCATGCTGAGCCCCTACCAAGAAACACCCCAGCAGTCCTGGCAACTAATCCACAGCACACTGACACAGAGGCAGACACCTGAGGGCTCAAATCACTGTGCACAATGTGTCAGCTGATACACGGGAGTGGGAGTACAGAGTGCATTGCATGGCCTGGAGTAGGCATGACTGTCCTGCTCCACATGAATGAGGGATGTGCCCTGGACAGTGGATAGCTGGCTATGTATGTGTGACACACCTAATCTGCACACTCCTGGGGCCCAAACATTGTTCCCACCCGCTGCATGGGCGTGTGCCACATACCCCAGGCACATGTGGTGGCTCAGCTCAGCAAGTGGACCACATATCAAAGCAACACGCAGATCACATGTCCGAACACAGGCGTTGTGTAAACAATGGACCCACCCATGATGCCCACAACAGAGTTAGGGAAACAGATGCTGTCCCCCACCTTTAGTGAAGCAAACTGCAAGGACACGACCCCTGACCTTGACTGGTAGGTCGCTCCCCCACCACACAGCTCCGCCTGTGTGCCCTGCTGCTGCCCCTGATTGTGCTCGTTTCTTTCCTTCTGTGCCCCCTTGCTGCCCTGATTGTGCTCGTTTTTTCCTTTCTGTGCCCCCTTGCTGCCCTGATTGTGCTCGTTTTTTCCTTTCTGTGCCCCCTTGCTGCCCTGATTGTGCTCGTTTTTTTTTCCTTTCTGTGCCCCCTTGCTGCCCTGATTGTGCTCGTTTTTTCCTTTCTGTGCCCTCTTGCTGCCCTGATTGTGCTCGTTTTTTCCTTTCTGTGCCCCCTTGCTGCCCTGATTGTGCTCGTTTTTTTCCTTTCTGTGCCCCCTTGCTGCCCTGATTGTGCTCGTTTTTTCCTTTCCGTGCCTGTTTCCCGCCGATGCGCCCCTGCGGCCCCGCCCCCTCACTGCCCATTCGCTGCCCCATTCCCTGCTCCTCCCTCCCACCTCCCCATTTATGGCGGCCGCTGCGTGGTGAAGAGAGCGACCCCTGACCTTGACTGGTAGGTCGCTCCCCCACCACACAGCTCCGTCTGTGTGCCCTGCTGCTGCCCCTGATTGTGCTCGTTTTTTCCTTCTGTGCCCCCTTGCTGCCCTGATTGTGCTCGTTTTTTCCTTTCTGTGCCCCCTTGCTGCCCTGATTGTGCTCGTTTTTTCCTTTCTGTGCCCCCTTGCTGCCCTGATTGTGCTCGTTTTTTCCTTTCTATGCCCCCTTGCTGCCCTGATTGTGCTCGTTTTTCCTTTCTGTGCCCCCTTGCTGCCCTGATTGTGCTCGTTTTTTCCTTTCTGTGCCCCCTTGCTGCCCTGATTGTGCTCGTTTTTTTCCTTTCTGTGCCCCCTTGCTGCCCTGATTGTGCTCGTTTTTTCCTTTCTGTGCCCCCTTGCTGCCCTGATTGTGCTCGTTTTTTCCTTTCTGTGCCCCCTTGCTGCCCTGATTGTGCTCGTTTTTTTCCTTTCTGTGCCCCCTTACTGCCCTGATTGTGCTCGTTTTTCCTTTCCGTGCCTGTTTCCCGCCGCTGCGCCCTGCGGCCCCGCCCCCTCACTGCCCATTCGCTGCCCCATTCCCTGCTCCTCCCTCCCACCTCCCCATTTATGGCGGCCGCTGCGTGGTGAAGAGAGCGACCCCTGACCTTGACTGGTAGGTCGCTCCCCCACCACACAGCTCCGTCTGTGTGCCCTGCTGCTGCCCCTGATTGTGCTCGTTTTTTTCCTTCTGTGCCCCCTTGCTGCCCTGATTGTGCTCGTTTTTCCTTTCTGTGCCCCCTTGCTGCCCTGATTGTGCTCGCTTTTTCCTTTCTGTGCCCCCTTGCTGCCCTGATTGTGCTCGTTTTTTCCTTTCTGTGCCCCCTTGCTGCCCTGATTGTGCTCGTTTTTCCTTTCTATGCCCCCTTGCTGCCCTGATTGTGCTCGTTTTTTTTTCCTTTCTATGCCCCCTTGCTGCCCTGATTGTGCTCGTTTTTTCCTTTCTGTGCCCCCTTGCTGCCCTGATTGTGCTAGTTTTTTTCCTTTCTGTGCTCCCTTGCTGCCCTGATTGTACTCGTTTTTTCCTTTCCGTGCCTGTTTCCCGCCGCTGCGCCCCTGCGGCCCCGCCCCCTCACTGCCCATTCGCTGCCCCATTCCCTGCTCCTCCCTCCCACCTCCCCATTTATGGCGGCCGCTGGGCGGCCGTGCAGCAGACATGCGCAGCGGGCGCGCCGCTGGCGCGCCAAAGGCACGCCTAAGGCAAGCCCGTCTGCGCCCGTCCGCGCCGGGACCGCGCCCAGCGCCAGAACCCCTGGTCCGGGCATCCCCCGCGCCCGCCACATCAACAGACGCCGATACAACGCCAGCACCCTCCACGCACTCAACCCCGGAAAAGATCACGCCTGCTACCGGGCCACCCCGAAGCGCACCCAAGGGCCCTTCACCTGCCGGAACTGCAGCTTCGCCAGCACCCGCCCCGCCAACCCACCGCCCAGGAAAGAACCCAACTACCTCAGATGCATCCTCCTCAACACCCGCTCCGCCCGCAAACACGCCATCGAACTCTGGGACCTTCTCGACTCAACCTCCCCAGACGTCGCATTCCTGACGGAGACCTGGCTGAATACCGCTTCAGCCCCCGACATCGCCATTGCCATCCCGGACGGCTACAAGATCACCCGCAGGGACCGCACCAACGGAGTCGGAGGAGGCATCGCCATCGTCCACAGGAACACCCTCAGAGTCTCAACCAACACCAACGACACCCTCAGCACCGCCGAACACATGCACTTCCAGATCCACACCGATCCCAACACCACCCTCAGAGGAACCCTCATCTACAGACCCCCCGGGACCCCGACCACAGTTCAGCGATTCTATCGCTGACTTCGTCAGCACACACGCCATCGCCTCCACGGACTACATCCTCCTCGGGGACCTGAACTTCCACCTCGAGAACAACAAGGACACCAACTCCACCACCCTGATCGACAACCTCGCCACCCTCGGACTCAGACAGCTCGTGACTACACCCACCCACGCCGCCGGCCACACGCTAGACTCCATCTTTTCCGCAAGCCCACACGTCTCCTTCAACCACACCTCCGAACCCCACTGGACTGACCACCACTGCATCCACTTCACCTACAGGAAGCCCACCACGCACCACCGCACCGAACAAATGCCTCGCCGCTGCTGGAGCAGAGTCACCGAAGACCAGCTAACCACAACCCTCGCCCTGAGCCCACCCGCCGAACCCTCCGACCCCGACACCGCCGCCCGCAACCTCAGACAGTGGATCGACGACTGCGCCAACACCCTCGCCCCGCTCAAGAATCCGCCCAACAGCCACACCAGCAAGAAAGCCACCTGGTTCACCGAAGACCTCCAGGCCTCCAAACGAACATGCCGAAAACTGGAGAAGATCTGGCTCCACGAACGGACAGCGGACAGCTACGCCGCCCACAAGAGCGCCACCCGCAGTCACCATCACCTCATCAGATCCGCCAAAAGGGCCTCACTCAAAGACCGCCTAGACAACAACGCACACAACAGCAAAGAGCTCTTCAACATCGTGAAGGAACTCTCCAACCCCAGCTCCAACACCAACGACATCCCGCCGTCGCGAGACCTGTGCGACTCACTGGCCACCTTCTTCCACCGCAAAATCGCCGACATCCACGACAGCTTCAACACCACGACCGCCCCGGCAACCACCGAGACCACTGCCCCCACAACCACCAACCGCCTGCTCTCCTGGACCAACATCAACGACGAGGACACCAGCGAGATCATGAACACCATCAACTCCGGCTCACCGCTATACCCGTGCCCTCACCACGTCTTCAACAAAGCCAGTACAGGCATCGCGCCCCAACTCCGGAAAATAATCAACATCTCCTTCGAGACAGCAACCTTCCCGGAAAGCTGGAAGCACGCCGAGATCACCGCCTTACTCAAGAAACCCAAGGCAGACCCCAAGGACCTCAAGAACTTCCGACCCATCTCTCTGCTCCCGTTCCCCGCGAAGGTCACCGAGAAAATCGTCAACAAACAACTGACCCGCTACCTCGAGGAGAACAACATCCTGGACCCTTCCCAGTCCGGCTTCCGCAGCAACCACAGCACCGAAACCGCCCTCATCGCCGCCACCGATGACATCAGGACCCTGCTAGACAACGGAGAAACAGCAGCCCTCATCCTCCTGGACCTATCAGCCGCCTTCGACACGGTCTGCCACCACACACTACGAACACGCCTTCACGACGCCGGGATCCAAGAGAAGGCCCTGGACTGGACCACATCCTTCCTCTCCGGCAGAACACAAAGCGTCCGCCTCGCCCCCTTCCGATCCAAAGCCACCAAGATCATCTGCGGCGTACCCCAAGGCTCCTCCCTCAGCCCAACGCTGTTCAACATCTACATGGCACCCCTCGCCCACGTCGCCCGACAGCACAACCTCAACATCATCTCCTACGCCGACGACACCCAGCTGATCCTCTCCCTCACCAAAGACCCTCACACCGCCAAAGCCCACCTCCACGAAGGAATGAAGGCCGTCGCCGAATGGATGAGGACCAGCCGCCTGAAGCTGAACTCGGACAAGACGGAGGTCCTCATCCTTGGTTCCAACCCTTCAGCATGGGACGACTCCTGGTGGCCGACATCACTGGGAACAGCCCCGACACCCACCGACCACGCACGCAACCTAGGGGTCATCCTCGACCCCACCCTCTCCATGACTAAGCAGGTCAACGCCGTTTCCTCATCCTGCTTCAACACCCTCCGAATGCTCCGCAGGATCTTCAAGTGGATCCCCACCGAAACAAGAAAAACAGTCACCCAGGCCCTCGTCACCAGCAGGCTGGACTACGGAAACGCCCTCTACGCAGGAACGACGGCTAAGCTCCTGAGACGGCTGCAACGCATCCAGAACGCCTCTGCACGTCTTATCCTCGACATCCCCCGACGCAGCCACATCACACCCCACCTGAGAGACCTGCACTGGCTCCCTGTCAACAAGAGGATAACCTTCAAGCTCCTCACCCACGCACACAAAGCACTCCACAACTCCGGACCAGCCTACCTCAACAGACGACTCAGCTTCTACACCCCCACCCGCCAGCTCCGCTCCACCAGCCTCGCCCTCGCCACAGTCCCCCGCATCCGGAAAACGACAGCCGGCGGCAGATCCTTCTCCCACCTCGCCGCCAAGACCTGGAACACCCTCCCCACCAACCTTCGGCAGACCCAAGACCTACTGGCCTTCAGAAGACTCCTCAAGACCTGGCTCTTCGATCAGTAGCAGCACCACCCCCCTCTTCCCCCAGCGCCTTGAGACCCTCGCGGGTATGTAGTGCGCTTTATAAGTGACATGATTGATTGATTGATTGATTGACACAGTCCCAAGTGACACAATTCCCTGAATGTAAGGGCCACACCTGGGTATCAGATGAGCAGTGGGCAGTGCACAATAGAGGGACATGGCTCCTGGACAACATGACTGCTGCACTGTGGCAGTTGAACCAGGCCAGAGGAGGGCACAAAGCCTGTAATACAGAGTTCACAGTGCAGTCTTTGACTCACCCCCTCCTTGCTGCTGTCTGGCCTTCAGCTGCCCATCCAGGTCTGGAAACACCACCGCCAGGATCTGGAGCATGTGGGGGGTCAGGGTCCGTGTTCCGCCCCTCCTGCGAGGAGGCGACAGCTTCAGCTGGACCTGTGCAATCCTCCGGGTCCAGCCCCGAAGGTCCTGCCACCTCTTCTGGCAGTTGCGGATCCGGCGCTTGTAGACCCCCACGGACCGGATGGCCCGGACGATGTCCTTCCAGATCTCCTGCTTCCGATGGGCATTAACCTGTCAGGATGACAAAGTGAAAAGGCCATTACTACACATGCAACATATCCGTGCATGACACAGTTGTATATACATGTCTCAATCACAGGGGCACATGATGTACACAGGCAGTGCAAAGCTGCCCATGGACAGTTTGCCAGACGTCACTACATGGTATCATTGCATGGGAAGTAGAACCTTGTTCAAATGCACTGTCACTGCACCATACCTGTCCAGTGCATGTCACTACACACTATGGGGGGTGACAACTACTCAGTGAGCCTGCTAGCCAGTGGCGTGCAGACTTCCAGCCTTGCTAGTCAGACAAAATGCACATTCAGAAAGGCAGTGCACAGAACACTCACCTGCTCCCCTGGTGTCCCATACAGCTTGCTGTACTGTGGAAGTAGGCTGTCCAGCAGGGCCTGGTTCTCTTCAAGGCTGAAGGCTGGGGCTCTCTCCACAGTACATGCCATTGCAGGGTCCAGAGGGGCAGAGACAGCAGCAGTGCAGTGGCAGATGTCGTCCTGGAGCATGTAGTGCAGGCAAGTGAGCTCTCAGGGGAACAGCCAGCAATATATATGTGCTGGAGAGGCAGATACTGTCCCTTGTGTCCAAAGTGATAGGTCCAAGTCGTTTGCATCTTCTGAATCTGGCCAATCCATGGAATAGCAGCACCAAAACACGCCCACAGCATCCTTCAAATCTTCAACTTCATGACATACATGATTTTGCAACATTGTTGTGGGTGACCAACTGATTTTCGAGCAACCGACTCGTTCGAAATTCGAAAACGCGTCCGTTGCCAGGCAAGCCCATTGTCAATGGGTGCGCACCGATCGGTCCATTGCGGTACAACGCGTACAGGGGTACAACGCGTACCCGCACACATTGAATGCAATGGGCCGGCCGGAGGCACCGATCGGTCCATTACAGTACAACGCGTACAGGGGTACAACACGTACCCGCACACATTGAATGCAATGGGCCGGCCGGAGGCACCGATCGGTCCATTGCAGTACAACGCGTACAGGGGTACAACGCGTACCCGCACACATTGAATGCAATGGGCCGGCCGGAGGCACCGATCGGTCCATTGCAGTACAACGCATACAGGGGTACAACGCGTACCCGCACACATTGAATGCAATGGGCCGGCCGGAGGCACCGATCGGTCCATTGCAGTTCAACGCGTACAGGGGTACAACGCATACAGGGGTACAACGCGTACCCGCACACATTGAATGCAATGGGCCGGCCGGGGGCACCGATCGGTCCATTGCAGTACAACGCGTACAGGGGTACAACGCGTACTCGCGACACATTGAATGCAATGGGCCGGCCGGAGGCACCGATCGGTCCATTGCAGTACAACGCGCATAGGGGTACAACGCGTACCCGCACACATTGAATGCAATGGGCCGGCCGGAGGCACCGATCGGTCCATTGCAGTTCAACACGTACAGGGGTACAATGCGTACAGGGGTACAACGCATACCCGCACACATTGAATGCAATGGGCCGGCCGGGGGCACCGATCGGTCCATTGCAGTACAACGCGTACAGGGGTACAACGCGTACCCGCACACATTGAATGCAATGGGCCGGCCGGAGGCACCGATCGGTCCATTGCAGTACAACGCGTACAGGGGTACAACGCGTACCCGCACACATTGAATGCAATGGGCCGGCCGGAGGCACCGATCAGTCCATTGCAGTTCAACGCGTACAGGGGTACAACGCGTACAGGGGTACAACGCGTACCCGCACACATTGAATGCAATGGGCCGGCCGGAGGCACCGATCGGTCCATTGCAGTACAACGCGTACAGGGGTACAACGCGTACCCGCACACATTGAATGCAATGGGCCTGCCGGAGGCACCGATCGGTCCATTGCAGTACAACGCGTACAGGGGTACAACGCGTACCCGCACACATTGAATGCAATGGGCCGGCCGGAGGCACCGATCGGTCCATTGCAGTACAACGCGTACAGGGGTACAACGCGTACCCGCACACATTGAATGCAATGGGCCGGCCGGAGGCACCGATCGGTCCATTGCAGTACAACGCGCATAGGGGTACAACGCGTACCCGCACACATTGAATGCAATGGGCCGGCCGGAGGCACCGATCGGTCCATTGCAGTTCAACGCGTACAGGGGTACAACGCGTACCCGCACACATTGAATGCAATGGGCCGGCCGGGGCACCGATCGGTCCATTGCAGTACAACGCGTACAGGGGTACAACGCGTACCCGCACACATTGAATGCAATGGGCCGGCCGGGGGCACCGATCGGTCCATTGCAGTACAACGCATCACTGTACATGTGACTGGCATATGTCAGCATGCCTGTCTCAGATGGACATATGCCAGCCACAGATAGCTCCCAGGGAGTGAGGGGCACACCTACATCACGACAGCCTGTCCAAACTTTATCATAAGGCATGTAAGGCTGCATTTCCTATTGTGTGTATGTTGGTGTACTTGTTGTCCTGTGGGTGTCACCTGTGGGCAGCCACCCCCAGGCTGTGCACGTGTTCATGGGGACAGGATCCTGGGTGTTACGTGTACATGACCACTGTGATGTGCAACTGTTCATATCTGTGCATGTGCCATGGTCACATTTCACGGTGGTGTATGTGTATGTCATGTCACATACCCCGTGAGTCCCATGTGGGACGGTATGTTTGAGCCAGGGTGTCCCAGTGGCACAATAGTGATGGTCCTCCACAGTCTTTGTGCATGTAGTGTTTACAATGTCTCTGATTTCATGTGCACAATGGGAGACAGTCTCCACATCCAGGTTGTGTGTGCATGGACTTTGATGTTGTGCGTGTGTGTGTCACAGACGTCCATGTCTGTCCTGCCGTGGCAAGTGGGGCCACTACCTGTGGGGGTCATGGTTGTTTTGCTGTGGTGTATACATGATACTCCATGTAATGCCAGTGTCCATGTGGCAATACAGGGTCCCTGGGAATGTACCTGTCGTTGAGCTGTGGTGCCTGGGGCACATCTGTCCTCACATGTCACTGTGGGGGTGATTGTGACACGGCAGCAGGAGATGGGAACTGTGACACGGCCTCATGATATCCAATGGGCCAACCTGGGACTAATTGATGCCACCTGTTGGACCGTGTTGACAGATGTTGGCCATGTATGTACCATACATGTCCTTCCGGAACTGCACACTTCATGTAGTTGTGCCTCATAATGATGTATGTTGGGATCTTGAGTGTGTTCAATGCCGCATATGTGGGGTGACTGACAATCTTGCTTACTTCTCCTCTGCACTGCAGGGCTCCTGCTGTCCATCGACCATTCCCAGACCTGGCAACGATGGTGGAACGGGACAGCATCCGACGGTACCGCTTCACCAGGCAGCTGATTGAGGATTTGGCAGTGCAGTTGTCCCCACATTTGCAGCCTGGCCGGCCATATCCTACAGCGCTGACCCCCAAGGTGAAGGTGATGGCAGCCCTACACTTCTTTGCCACCGGTACCTTCCAACATACTGTGGCGACTGCTGGTGGGATGTCACAGACCATGTTGAGCCGTGTGCTCCGCGATGTTTTGGCGGCAATGTTGCTATTCCTGAACCGGTACATCTATTTCCCTAGACTGCGACGACTCACTGACGTGAAGAGTGACTTTTATGCCCTGGGGAGGATGCCGCATGTCATTGGCTCCATTGATGGGACACATGTGGCTTTGGTACCACCACAGGCCCAGGAGCAGGCCTACAGGAACCGCAAGCACTACCACTCGGTCAATGCACTGGTGGTGTGTCTTGCAGACATGACCATCACACACGTGTGTGCCCGTTTCCCTGGTTCAGCACACGATGCCTTTGTGATGAGGAGTAGTCGCATCCCCAGGATGATGGCACAGATGCAGAACCAGCATGCCTGGCTTGTCGGTGTGTACTGACTTTGTGCCATTGTGTGTGATCTGATCTGTAGTATTCCGCCCACTTTTCCAAGTCAGCTAATGTGCACTTGTCTGTCCGTAGGTGACTCGGGATACCCCAACATGCCGTGGTTGCTGACACCCCTCAGGAACCCTGTGACACCAGCCCAGATGCGCTACAATGAGGCACATGGTCGGACCAGGAGAGTGATTGAGCGGACATTTGGTCTCCTGAAGAGCCGCTTCCGCTGCCTGGACAAGACCGGAGGGTCCCTCCCATATGCCCCTGCGAAAGTGTGCAAGATTATCATCGTCTGCTGCATGCTCCACAACCTGGCAGTGCGGAAGGAGTTGCCTCTCATCCAGGATGACAATGACCAACATCCGCCACCTGTGGAGGATCCTGGCCTGGACCACGATGCCAGTGACGATGATGATGATGATGATGATGATGGTGATGTCCGCACACAGCTCATCACCAACTTCTTTAGCTGAATGTGAGTATCCTGAGGTGTCATGTCAATGATGTGAGTTGGCATGATGTGTGGGTGGTGCTCTGGTGCTGTTGGAGTGTGTCCATGGGCTACTTGACTGGATGTGTGTTGCGATGTGTGCTAACAGGTGGGCTGTACTCCCCAACAGTGTTGACATGCTAACTTGGTTCTGGGTGGGTATCTTGTAACATGTATTGTGCATGAGTTTTGCTGTTCTGTCCTGTACTCCATTGCTTTTGACTGTGTGTCATTTGTGTCCTTCACAGGGTACTTTCAGATTCGTTTGGTCAACTGTGTCCACCGACGACGTGATTGCACTTCCAGGGTGGTAGCTGTTGTGTCCCTACAGGTGATGTGCGCCACACCCATGGACTTCCTTCCGTCTACAGTTGTTGACTGTGTGCCCGCTGCCAGGTGGGATTACCTTGCATCTGTAGTGGTTACGACATGTTGCAACTGTGTAATAAACCTGTGCTTCACTTTGTGATGTGCGTTGTCTGTGGTCACACATTTGACTGCCATTTGCTTACTGCACCTGTGGGCTACTTGACTACAACTGGGAATGGGTATGGTGTCTGTGCATTGCACCGTCTTCCCTGGCAACATCAGTGTAGGCAATGAGTCAGATGGCCTAGGTGTGTATGTGTTGTGTAGCCCTGGTGGTGTGTCTCCCTCATATGTGTCACGTTGCCTTTACTCACATGCCTGTGTTGTCCTTGCTGTTGCAGTTCGCATACACAGTGTAATTTTGCAGTTCATCATCCCCATAACAGCACCCACGTTGGAATCACGACAGAGGCAAGTATGGTGTATTAGTGTGTTTATTGTGATACATTTGTGTTAATAGTGCATAGGATGGGTAGTGCTGTACATAAATCTTGCAATCCGAAGTTCCTAGGTGAATTGAAAGTCCTGGTAGACAGGATCCCCAGTATCGGGGCCACAGTTGTCTGACACATTGGTCCAACTTGTACTCCCCATGCAATGTGTGGGAGTAGTGTTGCCGTCAACAGGGTGAACAGTCTGTGCACAAAGGCGAACATCCAGAACAGGTTCAGGCTTCCTGGGAGTTGCGCTTGGCCATCGGCCTCTCACTTTTCCCTCCTCGGACGACCCCTCTTCTTGGGGGGGGGGCCCTCAAGTACAGGCTGCTGCGGGTCAGGGGACTCTCCGCCAGAGTCATCCTCCCTCCCTGTGGCAGTTGCAGTTTGTTCGGCACCAGATGTTGTTGGCACACAGGGAGGTGTGGACTGGTTGCTGTTCATCTGGCGGAGGCATTGTAAAATGTCCCTGTGCACCGCCGTCATCTCATGCAGTGCATCCCACTTGGACTCCACGCGGGACATGTGTGAGTCCACGCGGGACATGTGTGACTCCACGTGGGACATGTGGGAGTCCAAGCGGGCATGATGGGCAGCCTGCTGCTGTTTCATGTCTCTGAGGAGCCCCACTACCTGGCTGAGGTCTCCGGTGCTGGACTGGTACGCATCAGCTATGCGTACCAGTTGTGGGTCATCATGAACACCAGCAACGTCTGCAAGCAGCGACCTCTGTCTCCCACCCCTCCCACCACCCCTGCTGACATGTGCAGTGTGTGCAGTGGCACGCACAGATAACCCTGGTCCACCTTGGGGGTTGGTGGTGGTGGTGGTGTCCATGGCCCCAGGTTGGTCCAGGGTCCCTGTGCTGGTGTTGCTCCTTGTTCTGTCCATGTCGGCAGGGATGGTATTTGTGGTGACAGTCGTTGGAGTGGTGGGTGCAGGGGGTGCAGCTGGTGGTCCTGCTGGTGCTGCAGCTGGTGGTCCTGCTGGTGCTGCATGTTGACTTGCACCGGATGTGCTAGGTTGGTCTTCATCGTCCGAGGAGGACAGAGGCTGTACGACGCCAGTGAGCTCCGCATCCTCTTGAGCCTGGGACTGGGACTCCTCAGCGTCTGCTGCTGTGTCCCCATCATCACCTGTTTTTGGGAGACACAAACAATGTATGTTATGTTTCTGCAGGCATCAATGGTTGACACACATGACAGTTGTGACTGTGCCTCTGGGTGCGGGCCTGTACATTGCATTGTCCTAAGTCGTCACAGTCAGGGGTTGATATTGGTGTGGCACATTGTCCTTCATTATTTGGGCATTTCTATGTATTTTTTGGGGTGTGAACATGGTCTGCATTGGTTGTGTTTGGTTGACAGCCGGCCCTCCTTCCCACCCACCCAGCCAGTCAGTTATCCCACCATGGAACATGCTTGCGTTGCAGGGAGTGGAAGTTGTCTCTCAGGATGTCAGTCAGTGGTGTCCTGCTGTTTGTTGGTGCACAGTTGGCAGCAGGGCCTTGTGCTCCCCACAGCAGTAGCCAGTGTCAGCCATCTTGTGAGTCCTTCTCCACTCCCTGTGATGTGAGCATGGTTCAGGGTGGTGTTGATGGGACAGTTGTGGGGGTGACCAATATCAGTGGCTACGACTCCCATCATGCTATTGCCTCCACCCCCTTCCCAGCATGCCCATGCTTCCTTCCTTTTGACTCTGCTTCCCTGTGGGGTGGGCTGGCTGTGCTGACAGGATGGCTGGGAGTGTTGTCCTGGCAGTTGTTTGGCTAAAAGTCCCAAGAGTGGCCCTGTGCTTCACACAACATAACCCAGGGTGGTGGTTCTTTGTGGGATCTTGTGTTAGGATGGGGGCATTGCATTCTACCAGGTGGGTTCTGTGGAGTTTGTGTTGGGGTGTGTGTGAGGGGAGGTGCTTGTGACTATGGTCAGTGCTGCAAGTCCTCCTTCCCACCCAGCTAGCCAGATATCCCACCATGGAACGTGCTTGCATTGCAGGGAGTGGAAGTTGTCTCTCAGGATGTCAGTCAGTGGTGTCCTGCTGTTTGTTGGTGCACAGTTGGCAGCAGGGCCTTGTGCTCCCCACAGCAGTAGCCAGTGTCAGCCATCTTGTGAGTCCTTCTCCACTCCCTGTGATGTGAGCATGGTTCAGGGTAGTGTTGATGGGACAGTTGTGGGGGTGAGCTATGTCTGTGACTACGACTCCCATCATGCTATTGCCTCCACCTCACTTCCCAACATTCCCATACTTACTTGCTTTTGTGGGGAGTTCAGTGTGTGTGGGTGTGAGAGCAATGGCAAGATGGCTGACAGTGGTGTCCTGCTGTTGGTTGGTGTGCAGTACCCAGCATGCCCTTGTGCTCCCCACGACACAGCAACAGTGTCAGACATCTTTGATGGGCCTTTCCACTCTCTGTGGGATGTGCATGCGTGAGTGTGAGCTTGCTGGGCCATGTGGTGAGGGATGTAGAGCTGTGACTACGACTCCCATCATGCTATTGCCTCCTCCCCCTTCCCAGCATGCCCATGCTTCCTTCCTTTTGACTCTGCTTCCCTGTGGGGTGGGCTGGCTGTGCTGACAGGATGGCTGGGAGTGTTGTCCTGGCAGTTGTTTGGCTGGAAGTCCCAAGAGTGGCCCTGTGCTTCACACAACATAACCCAGGGTGGTGGTTCTTTGTGGGATCTTGTGTTAGGATGGGGGGCATTGCATTCTACCAGGTGGGTTCTGTGGAGTTTGTGTTGGGGTGTGTGTGAGGGGAGGTGCTTGTGACTATGGTCAGTGCTGCAAGTCCTCCTTCCCACCCAGCTAGCCAGATATCCCACCATGGAACGTGCTTGCATTGCAGGGAGTGGAAGTTGTCTCTCAGGATGTCAGTCAGTGGTGTCCTGCTGTTTGTTGGTGCACAGTTGCCAGCAGGGCCTTGTGCTCCCCACAGCAGTAGCCAGTGTCAGCCATCTTGTGAGTCCTTCTCCACTCCCTGTGATGTGAGCATGGTTCAGGGTGGTGTTGATGGGACAGTTGTGGGGGGCAATATGTGTGACTGCGACTCCCATGATGCTATTGGCTACACTGACTTGGCCAGCATACACAGAATTCCTTCCTTTGAGTGGTCTTCACTGTGTGTTGGTGTTGTTGTGGTGGCTACATGTCTGGATGTGTTTGTTAGTTCTATTTGTGCCACTGCCTAGCTGTAGTTGTAGTTGTGTTTGTACATGTGTTGGCACAGTTGGATGTGACTTTTTTGATGGCATGTGTTGTGTTTATCTGACTGACATACACATTTTGGGATGATTCTGTTCTGGTTGCTGTGTAATTGCTATGAGTGCATGGTTTGACTCTCCCCTTGACAGTGATGTGTGTGTTGTGTGGCAGTATATTGTGTACATTTGTTGTGTACTCACCAGGCTCTGGGATGTCCTCTAGTCCATATACGCTCACTGGCGGAAGGATGGCCCGCACCTTCTCCTCCCAGGGCCTGAGGTATATTGGCTTGGCAGGAGGGCCACTGCCGGTGTATTGGCTGTTGATGTAGTCTTTCTTCAGCAGGTCCCGTACCCTCCTGCGCACGTCATACCACCTGTTCTGGATGTCGCTCTTTGTGCGCCGACATGGTGATTGTGCGTTCACCCTGTTGATGATCCTCTCCCACATCTTGGTTTTCTGGGAGATGGGGGTCTGTTGGACCAGTGTGCCAAACAGCTGTGGCTCTACCCTGAGAATCTCGTCTACCATGACTTCCAATTCACAATCTAGGAACTTGGGATTCTTCTTGGGGGCATGGTGATGGGTGGTGATGGTGAGTGATGTGTGTGTTGGTGTGCAGGTGAGGGTGTGTGAGTGTGTGTTTTGCTGGGTGTATGTGAGGTAGGTATTTGTTGGTGTGCTGATGGTGTGTGGCTTGTGTGAGGGATGAGCTGTGGGTGTGTGGTTGCTTTCTCTTGGGTGCTGGCAGTGGAATGGCATTTGCAAAGGCTCATGGTTGTGATTTGTGTCCTTTATATAGGTGGAGTTGTGGGTGTGTCTTTGTTCTCTGTCCCCACCCCCCCAGTATTTATTGGCTTGGTAATTGCTTGTTTGGCCTTTTTTTGGGTGATTTTTCCTTTGTACTGTCTGTGTATGTTGGAAACGTTCTTGTGACCGAGTCGGACCCTGCATTTGTCTCGTACGGTCTTCTCCGTTTCGTTCACGCTGTGTTTGTGCAGTTTTCTATGCTGCGTACGCGTCGGTCGCGGTGTTTTGTGTTGCTTCGGCTCGGTTTTGTATGCGTGTCGGTCGTGCGGCTTGGCCTCCGTCCGACTCGCTCGTGGTTTTCGCGCCTTGCATCGTACTTTGCGGTTTGGAGTTCGCGTGTACGCTTTCGGTCGGATTTGTTCCGGGTGCGTGTCGGTCGGTTGGATTCGCGTGTTTTTCCGGCCGGATTGCTGTTTTCCGTGCGGCTCGGTCGGTCGACTTGGTTTCGGTACGTGTCGGTCGGATTTTTCACGCCTTGCATCGTACTTGGCGTGTCGGGCGCCACAGGTACGTGTCGGTCGGTATTATTTCCGGATCCGTGTCGGTCGGTGCTTTTTCCGGCCCGAATCGGAATCGACCCCTTAATGTCTCTGAAAATAGTTTCTTGGAATGTTAGGGGTTTAAATTCTCCTATCAAGAGACAGAGAGTCTTAACTCACTTGGCTAAATTAGAAGCTGATATAGTATGTCTTCAGGAATCACATCTCACAGCTGCTGAATCATTAAAATTGAAAAGGGGTTGGGTAGGGGAGATTTTCTTCTCCCCAGGAGATGGTAAACGCAATGGTGTGATGATATTGTGCCGTAAGTCACTGCCTTTTAAATTCATTTCACAAGACTCTGATACGGATGGACGCTGGTTAAATGTCAAATTATTGTTAGGGGATGCTCCAGTTTCTTTTCTTAATGTTTACGCCCCGACTGCTGGTGACTCCTCATTTTGGTCCTCACTAGCTAAACAAATTACTCTTTGCATTGAAGATAACTTTATATTGGCTGGGGATTGCAACCAGATTCTTGACCCATTTATAGACCGAAATTCTAAGGTGTCTTTTATCCCTAATAAGCCCCATAAGGCTTTTGTTCGCACAATCTCCCAACATAAACTCCTGGATGCATGGAGGTTATGTAACCCTACCACTAGAGAGTATACTTTTTACTCTCCTGTTCATCATACCCAATCGCGAATCGATTACTTTTTTGTTTCCCACAATGTTTCCCAAGCCCTCATGAATGCAGAAATTGGCCCCATTTTATTATCAGATCATGCCCCTGTTTCTATCCACCTTGATATATTACCAAAGATTAATGCTCCCAAAAGATGGCGCTTTAATAACAGCCTTCTTCTTGATCCAGCTTTTACCTCTTCCTTTATTGCTTTTTTCAACGAATATTTTTCGTTGAATCAAAGTGATTCTCTATCTTTCTCGATTATTTGGGAGGCTTTCAAAGCCTCAGCTAGGGATTTCATCATTGGATATGTTATTAAGAAACGCCGGATCGCGCGTGCACATACCAATGACCTTTTCCATGAGATTAAGAGACCGGAGCAATCCTACTATTCTTCCAACTCGAAAGATTGTTTATCTGCCCTCATAAAAGCAAAATTGCAATTCAACAAAGAATCCACTGACAATGCCTCACTGTACTTATTAAAATCCAGTGCGAAATTTTATGGTGGCCAGAATAAGGCAGGGAAAATTCTAGCTAATTATTTAAAAATTAAACACAACAAACTAAACATTGATTCTATTTATGATGAGCACTCTATCTTAAAAATTAAAGATACAGAAATATTAAATGAATTTTCTTCATTTTACAAGTCATTATACTCTGCCGAAACGCACCCTACAGACCATTTATTGTCTCAATTTTTCTCCAACATTCAAAGGCCTGCATATAATTTGGGTGACTTGTCTCCCTTAGAATTGGACCTAACACAACTTGAACTCCTTGGAGCTCTTCAGCACCTTAAAAAAGATAAGGCGCCAGGACCGGACGGTTTTACCGTTGAATTTTTTCTTCATTTTTCCAAAATACTACTTCCCAAACTGCACCTCTTGTTAAATTCTTTCTGTCAGCCGATTAACTCTACTGGTTCTTTTTCAGAGGCGCATATCTGCCTCATTCCTAAGGAGGGTAATGATTTAAAATATTGTAAAAACTATAGGCCCATATCTCTCGTTAATATTGATTATAAAAAAAAATCCAAGGCATTGGCTCTCCGTTTAGAATCCCACCTCCCTAACTTATTAGGCAAAGAACAATCTGGCTTCGTCAAGGGACGACCTATAACTGATAACACAAGACTTTTTTTTGACATTTTATCTAAATCCTCTCATTTAAAATACCCCCTCGCAGCAATAGCTTTAGATGCGGAGAAAGCGTTTGACAGGGTTGAATGGCCCTACCTCTTTTACACTCTCAGATGGTTTGGTTTTGGCCCCAAGTTTATTTCTTTAATTTCTCTTCTCTATTCAAATCCTCGCGCCGCTGTCTGAGCTAATGGCTTAACCTCTTCTTTCTTTCGTTTAGGAGGGGGTGTACACCAAGGTTGCCCGTTATCCCCTTTTCTTTTTAATTTGGCTTTGGAACCCTTTCTTTCTAGAATACGACAGAATCAAGACATACACGGATTCGAAATCCAAACTTCTCACATTAAACTTTCAGCTTATGCTGATGATATTTTGCTTTTTATGTCCCAACCACAAGAGTCTATTTCCGCATTCTTATCGGAGGTACAATCCTTCTCTTTAATATCTGGATACAAATTGAACACAGATAAATGTGAGATTTTGCCCTTAACTAAATATACTTTCAAAGAGGAATTTGCCCCATCTCACTTTACCTGGAGTCCTAATCATATTAAATATTTGGGACTATACTTTACCCCTGCAATCACAGACACAGTAAATTTATGCATGAATAAATGCATCCAAAAGATTACAGAATTATCTACTAAAAGGCATCCTCTTTATTTATCTTGGTGGGGCCGCCTGGATACTATAAAAATGATGCTATCCCCCATAGTACTATATACTATCTCTAACATCCCAGTTCCTATTTCGGCTAAAATATTCAAAAAAATTAACTTTATCCTTTCCTCCTTTTTATGGAATAACAAAAAATCTCGTCTGTCCTTATTAAAATTGACTCGTCCCAAATCAGAGGGAGGGGTCAATTTTCCTAATTTTTCCACTTATCAAAAATCATTCCTTCTACGTCAAGCATCGTATTGGCTGATTGATTCCACTGAACATTGTCCTTTATGGACCTCAGTTGAACGCTTATTCCTATCTCCGTTTTCCTGTCAAGAGTATCTCTCTTTCTCCCGCAAACCACAGACCCTTTCCACCCCAATAATCAAACTTACCTCCCAAATTCTTGGAACAAACTCGTCTTTAATTCATAAAGACCTTGACTCTTTTCTCAATTTAACAATTTGGCACAATAAAGCCCTACTAATACGCAATAAGCCTTTCTATTGGAAGACTTGGAGGCAGAGGGGTTTAGTTTGGGTTCGTCAATTATTTTCACGATCGGAAATTATGCCTTTCTCTCAACTCAGTCAATTGTTTGGCTTACCGACCTCTTTTATTCCTAAGTATAATCTTCTCAAAGGGGCTGTAATAGAAGCCTGCGCCCAATTTGCCTCTACACTTGTTGATTTTCCCACTCCTGCTCCATCTGCTTGTCTTCACACTTTGCTGCGCACCATGCCCAAAGCTTCCACTATCTATAATCGTCTGCACTGTACTGATATTATCAGACAAAAATCTAAAATAGAGATTGCTTGGGAACAGGATCTTAAGACATCATGGCCGCTATCTCTATGGGAAAAGATCTGGACTAAGGTACGAAAGTCCTCAAGGGCAGCCAACACCACACAAACATTGTTTTTTATTTATAATAGACTCCTGTTATGCCCAAATATCCTAAATAAACGATACTCAAATGTAATGGACATTTGTTGGACATGCTCATCCCCAAATGCTGACCTGTTTCACATGCTATTCTCATGCTCAATTGTTCATAGTTTTTGGAAACGTGTATGGTCGCAAATTAATTTAATTTTCGACACAAACTTTTCTTTTTCATTCACTCATGTGTTTTTGGGAAGTCTCGCTCCCATCTGGAATGAATGTTCATCTAATGTCAAAATTGTTGATTTGTTAATAGCAGTTGCCTTTAAGCAAATCACCAGAAACTGGAAAGACTTCACCAAAATTTCATACCAGGCTTGGTGGTACGCTGTGTGCCATAATCACAGGTTGGATACTTCTTTTGTTTACCCTGCACAATTGGCTGTGAAACGTATGGATTTATGGTCACCTGTCACATTGTTTATTGACGCAAGTGCCAAACGACTTTTGTTGTTGAAACCCTCTCAACAAGAAGTGCTTAAACCACCATCACCCCCCTAAATGTTCCTTCCTTGCACTTTGATATTAATTGTACTCCCTTCTTACCTTTTTAACTTTATTCTTGCCATTTATTAATACAATTCTGGTATTTCCTTTAGACTTTCATTGCAATGTGATGACCTTTGACTAATGCTATGTATTGTATATTGACACCTTTATTCTTTTAATAAAATTCTTTCTGAACTTAAAAAATAAATAAATATCGGTTTGTAATATCGACTGTTAAAATATCGTTATGCTAAGATATCGTTATTGTAGTATATTGTAATGTATATAGAGTTTGTTTGTAGTATAATAATAGTAAGTTAATGTTATAAAAAAATGTATTTGTCTAATATTTTTTAGGAGTGGGATGTTGGGTTTATAGGGGATAAGGGTGGGGAGCACTGTTCCCAGTAAGGTGCGCGCGAGCGCTCGCGCGCACCATGGTCACCCGGAGCGCGCAGTGTCCTGGATTTAGCGCGCACACTACATCCCTGAGAGACCGTTCGCGCCGCCGCTTTTAAAACGCGAGCGGCGCGAAATACGGTCATTTCCTGGTTGCGGGAGGCAGGAAGAGACAATGGTGACACGAGGGAGCTGCAGGTAAGTGTCTCCCTTACCGCTTGTGGGGTTAGGGAGGGCTGGCATTCACTCGCTGCGTTAATTTTCCTAATGGAGCGCAGCTGTGGGGCTGATGTGGGCCTTTGAGATAGTATTCGTGTTAATTGGTGCGCCATTGTGCGCTGCAATTAACATGAATACTATTTCAAAGGCCCACATCAGCCCCACAGCCGCGCACCATTAGGAAGATTAATGCAGCAAATCTAAAGCACGACGTGTGCTTTCAGGATTCTGAAAACACACGTCGTGTTGGTTAACTTTCTGCATTTGTTTTCTTAAGAGTGCGCTGTTGCGGGGCTGATGTGGGCCTTTGATATAGTATTCATGTTAATTGCAGAGCACACGGGCGCTGCAATTAACATTAATACTTTTCAAAGGTCCACAATCAGCCTCGCAGCCGTGCACTATAAGGAAAAGGAATGGAGAAAGTCAACAATCACGACTGCGCATAGCTTCCAAGGTTTCAGATTGCTATGTGTGACATTGTCATATTTTCAGACTAATTATGAGTGACATTTCAATGACTAGGAGTGACACTTTCGTGCGAGCTAAATCAAGCAAAGAAGACGAGGAAAATATACAAATATCAGAAACAACATCCATTTGAGTAATGAGAAACTCTATTAATTTAACTGCTGCAAAGCACAAGTAAAATATGCAGCCAGGAAAAAAGCATTCTGTGAAATTAAAATACAAACTGCTACTTTGGTTCTTTATTATGTTTGATGGGTGACAGCACAACACGTCTTTAATTAAGATTATTATACCGGCTCAGTCTCTTAGGCACTTACTTTGTTGGTTGACGTTCTCAGGCGTGTCGGGTCCGTGGCAACAGGGGGCCCCTGCATGGCCAGACCGCAGCGATTTGGACTTCGGCGGGTAACCAACGCCATCTACCTGGTCCGGGTGGGTCTGGCTCATGACTGTGAGACAGCCGCCGTTGACGCTGGTGGGGCCGGGGTCCACTTAGTCCAGGATACATAATGCTCAATATAATACAGGCGCCGCCGCGGTGGTGAGATCAACGCGCCCAGCTGCCATGCTATTACCTATACTGAGCTGAGCAAATGCCGCCGCGTGGTGTTCTTGTCGCACATGCTGCTACTTCAGGACCGGAGCTGATCACTGGTCCCCCACCTCTCTTTTCATGTTGCAGGCTGTACCTTGTCTCCGGGCGCCAGCAAGGGCTGGCAGTTGTGGCCCGGGCACATTTGGCTTCACCCGCCCGGCGCATTCACCAGGCAGGCTCTATCAAGGCCTCAGCCTGCGCAGATTCTCTTTCCTCTTTACCTTGAGGGCCCACTCGTGACACGGAGGAGACCCAATGAGAGTGTTATCGCCGTGGGCAATAGAGGATTTTGTAGCGGCCCCGGCAAGTAATAAGCTTTGAGGCTATTTCAAATGATAAATGTTCCGGCCCAAGGAGCTATCGCAAAGCACTGCAGGATGATTAACTTGCAGATGCCTCCTGCTCTTCTCGCGCCGCGGACTACGCGCCTATTAAAATGAGTCTGACAACTTTAAAAGACTCACACACTGTCTCCACAGTAGCCATTGGGCGCACTGACAGTGACTCCTCTGACGTCAAAGTTATCGTGCGGCTGTAGTGTTACATTGCAGCAACGCTAGCGCAGATGAGCCCAGCCAGCTCCTAAGTATGCCGGGAGCATCGCGCACCACTCTCACAGCTTTCAGCATGGTGTGTATACATCATAGACACTCCGCTTGACAGCTGTGAGAGGCGCTATAATGCGTGACTTTCCATTTCAGTGCGGTGATGCGGACCACCGCACTGAAATACGATAGTCTCACGCCTGATGCGTGACACTTGGCAGGGCTGACTGCATTTCTTTTATTAGTGCGGGGCTGCGGAGCTGATTGTGGGCCTTTGGCAGTTTTATATAGCGCTAACTCGATCCGAAGGTATCAGAGTGCTTTACATAAGCACCAGTTGCATTACGGACGGACACATTCATTTTTAGGCTACCTATACTCTAGTGCTTCTACACCATCTATTACTTTTCTTCATACTTGTTTTATTGTGCCCTCTTCCCTGTGTCTCCTTTTTATGGTGATTTATTTTTGTAATTCTTTAAATATTCTGTGCCGCACCCTCTCCAATGATAGGCCGAAGCTCTCCTGCCCTGCATGGATTAATTATGGCACCAGCCATCACTGTGTCATTACCCTGCTGTGACCAGCTATCACCCATCGCAAGCAGGTAACAAAAGAAGAGAGAGAGACCATTATTGGCGCTAGGCTCTTGTTATATGTTTGAAATAGAGATACCTTGAGGCCTTCCATATTTGAGGACGCAAAGGCACGAGCCATTTGTATCATTTTCCAAAAGGTAAAGGATATTTAAATCAGAACCTTTTGGTCTTCTACGTTTCAATCCCAAAACAAAGAAAAAATGAAAACGCAGGACAGTTTTTATTTAAATGAAGTAGTTGTAAAGCGGATGCTGTCTTTATTAGCTTTGCAGGCAGAATGTGGTTCAATATATTCATCTAATTTTAAAAAGCATATATGTTAATTTTTTAAGAACAAATAAAATGTGCCTTGAAAATACTATCACATATTTGTCCTGCAATATAAAACACGGGTAAATACAAACATTACTTGTAGTTTGGATTGGGAGCTATAAAATCATCTATGTGAACTGTTTTTCTGTTTTGCCCTAAATCCTGTGCAGCTGGTGGTTTGGATCGTGGCTTGTGCCAACCGCTATACTTTCATAAAGGGGTTGAATGCTGAGGCCAGAACTCATACCTCAAAGTTCTAACTAGGCCTGGGCGGTAAATTCCGTTCCGCTCGCGGAATTTGCGGAATTTGGGTAATTTCGCGTTCCGAGGAGAACGCGAAATTGCCAAAAATTCCGCGATCCGCAGCTTCGCAGAATTTTTTGCTTGTTCGCGCTTTCAAAATGCGTGTTTGCGAGATATTTCTCCCCGAGCACGCAAACAGCGTTCGCGAACAGGAAAAAAGCATCGCGAACGGGCGGAACAAGCAATTCCGCATGTTCGCTGAACTTTTGCGTGCTCGCGGAGATTTTTTACCGTTTTGCGGAGCTTTGCGTAGCGCGACTACGCAAATTCCGCCCACCCCTAGTTCTAACCTGAAGCTCAATTAGAGCCCTAGCAGAAGGCAACAGACTGTGTTGCTAGTGCTTAATTTGAGCCAGTGGTTGCAGGAGAAGTCTAGGGGTTAAAACGTACTGGAGTGGTTAGGGTTGTCTTTACTAATAAGAATGTATTTCTACCCAAACCAACCCTTTTTACCATCATTAGTATAGTGAAAGATAAGGAAAAAAACATAACTCTTTAACCTATACCATGCAGTTTGCAAGCAGCTCTTTGACACTTCATACACATTTTTGTAACAGCCATATTAACCCTCTGTACTACTTTATGATGAGTCAAAACTGCATCTAGACAAACAACTCTCTCCAGCAGAAATATTAATCACGGGAAACCTCCTTTACCTCGCATTCTCAACAACGACCAGCCTTTGCAAAGCATTCACTACCCCGACTGCGACTTTACCACAAGTTACTTTAACCCAGAAGTTGTTACGACGACTTGCTGTAGGGGGCTTGTTTTTGGACTGGTGACAAACTATCTCTGACGGGAAAGCCAGACATTACTCCGTAGCTTGCACATCAAATTGTAAATATGTTATGTAATTGTGTATATATGTGATCTTGTATAGGCTCCCAACATTCCCCACCCTATGAACAGTGCTCGAGTTGAGGATCTTTAGTAAAATCGTATTACGGTACCACCATTGGAGTCCTGTGCTTTTCTAAACCCAAAGTGTACTTGCCTGTGTAACCAATTCATGTCATTGCGTGTATATCTAAATTGAAAACCTGCCTTAAGACACTTCATGTGGCGCTACATGTGTGGAAATGCACTCTTTTCACTTTTTTAAGTAAAAGTTTGGAGTGATATTTGGCGCTGCACCCACACGCGCGGTCTGGTTCCCAGCGCACATAGCCTTAGTTGCAGCGCACAGAGACCTTATACTGCCGCACACAGAGGAAAAAAATTAGAGGGAACATTGGTGGGGAGTGTTTTAAAATAATTGATTTTAATTTATAAAAAATTCGAAATTTAAAATTATAATTTAGAAAATATAATTTTGAATTTAGAATAATATTGTTTAGGAGCGGGATGTTGGGTTTATAGGGGATAAGGGTGAGGAGTGTTTTAAAATAATGTACTTAAAAATTTAAGAAATTCGAAATTAAAATTTATAATTTAGAAATTATATTTTTGAAATTAAATTTTTTTTTTTAGGAGCGGGATGTTGGGTTTATAGGGGATAAGGGTGGGGAGTGTTTTAAAATAATATATATAAAACATTTTAAAAATTCAAGAAATTTAAAAATATAATTTAGAAATTATATTTTTGATTTTAGAAAAATATTTTGTAGGAGCGGGATGTTGGGTTTATAGGGGATAAGGGTGGGGAGTGTTTTAAAATAGTTTATTAAAAAATTTAATAAATTAGAAATTTTAAATTATAATTTAGAAAATATATTTTCAAAATTATAAAAATATTGCAATTAATTATATTAAATATTGTGCTAATTTATGAGAGGTATTGTCAAATAATTAAAATTTAATGTATAGTGTAGTTAGTTATATTACATTAATTTAAATAGGAAAAGAAAAATATATATGTTAAAGGTCTGGCAATTGTTTTTATTTTACTGTAATTACAGTGGGTATAGTAAATTAATAAAGTTTACTTTTCAGCACCTATCATTAATTAATATGAACTGGAGTGGGAATAGTAAATTAATTAAGTTTAGTGTCCAGCAGCTACTCCTAATTAATACTAACTGGAGTGGGAATAGTAAATTAATTAAGTTTAGTGTCCATCACCTAATCTGAATTAATAATAACTGGAGTGGGAATATTAAATTAATTAACTTTAGTGTTCAACATCTACCCCTAATTAATACTAACTGGATTGGGAATAGTAAATTAATTAAGTTTACTGTCTAGCACCTACCCCTAATTAATAGTAACTGGAGTGGGAATAATACATTAATTAAGTTTAATGTCCAGCACCTACCCCTAATTAATACTAACTGTATTGGGAATAGTATAAATTAATTAAGTTTACTGTCCCGCACCTACCCCTAATTAATACTAACTGGAGTGGGAATAGTAAATTAATTAAGTTTAGTGTCCAGCACCTACCCCTAATTAATACTAACTGGAGTGGGAATAGTAAATTAATTAAGTTTAGTGTGCAGTACCTACCCAGAATTAATACTAACTGGAGTGGGAGTAGTAAATTAATTAAGTTTAGTGTCCAGCAGCTACCCCTAATTAATACTAATTGGAGTAGGAATAGTAAATTAATTAAGTTTAGTGTCCATCACCTAATCTGAATTAATAATAACTGGAGTGGTAATAGTAAATTAATTAAGTTTAGTGTCCAGCACCTATCCTGAATTAATCCTAACTGGAGTAGGAATAGTACATTATTTAAGTTTAGTCTCCAGCACCTACCCCTAATTAATACTAACTGGAGTGGGAATAGTAAATTAATTAAGCTTAGTGTCCAGCATTTTCCTTGAATTAATAGTAACTGTAGTGGGAGTAGTAAATTAATTAAGTTTACTGTCCAGCACCTACCCCTAATTAATACTAACTGGAGTGGCAATAGTAAATTAATTAAGTTTAGTGTCCAGCACCTACCTTGAATTAATACTAACTGGAGTAGGAATAGTAAATTAATTAAGTTTAGTGTCCAGCACCTACCCTGAATTTATACTAACTGGAGTAGGAATAGTAAATTAATTAAGTTTAGAGTCCACACCTACCCCTAATTAATACTAACTGGAGTGGGAATAGTAAATTAATTAAGTTTAGTGTCCAGCAGCTACCCCTAATTAATACTAATTGGAGTAGGAATAGTAAATTAATTAAGTTTAGTGTCCAGCACCTACCCTGAATTAATAATAACTGGAGTGGGAATATTAAATTAATTAAATTTAGTGTCCAGCACCTACCCCTAATTAATACTAACTGTATTGGGAATAGTAAATTAATTAAGTTTAGTGTCCAGCACCTACCCTTAATTAATACTAACTGGAGTAGGAATAGTAAATTAATTAAGTTTAGTGTCCAGCAGCTACCCTGAATTAATACTAACTGGAATGGCAGTAGTAAATTAAATAAGTTTAGTGTCCAGCAGCTACCCCTAATTAATACTAACTGGAGTAGGAATAGTAAATTAATTAAGTTTAGTGTCCATCACCTAATCTGAATTAATAAGAACTGGAGTGGGAATATTAAATAAATTAAGTTTAGTGTCCAGCACCTACCCCTAATTAATACTACCTGGATTGGGAATAGTAAATTAATTAAGTTTACTGTCCAGCACCTACCCCTAATTAATACTACCTGGATTGGGAATAGTAAATTAATTAAGTTTACTGTCCAGCACCTACCCCTAATTAATACTAACTGGAGTGGGAATAGTAAATTAACTAAGTTTAGTGTCCAGCACCTACCCCTAATTAATACTAACTGGAGTGGGAATAGTAAATTAATTAAGTTTAGTGTCCAGCATCTACCTTGAATTAATACTAACTGTAGTGGGAGTAGTAAATTAATTAAGTTTACTGTCCAGCACCTACCCCTAATTAATACTAACTGGAGTGGGAATAGTAAATTAATTAAGTTTAGTGTCCAGCACCTACCTTGAATTAATAGTAACTGGAGTAGGAATGGTAAATTAATTAAGTTTAATGTAGAGCACCTACCCCTAATTAATAGTAACTGGAGTGGGAATAGTAAATTAATTAAGTTTAGTGTCCAGCACCTACCCAGAATTTATACTAACTGGAGTAGGAATAGTAAATTAATTAAGTTTAGTGTCCACACCTACCCCTAATTAATACTAACTGGAGTGGGAATACTAAATTAATTAAGTTTAGTGTCCAACATCTACACTGAATTAATACTAAGTGGAGTGGGAGTAGTAAATTAATTAAGTTTACTGTCCAGCACCTACCCCTAATTAATACTAATTGGAGTGGGAATAGTAAATTAATTAAGTTTAGTGTCCAGCACCTACCCTGAATTAATACTAACTGGAGTAGGAATAGTAAATTAATTAAGTTTAGTGTCCACACCTACTCCTAATTAATACTAACTGGAGTGGGAGTAGTAAATTAATTAAGTTTAGTGTCCAGCACCAACCCGGAATTAATACTAACTGGAGGGGGAGTACTAAATTAATTAAGTTTACTGTCCAGCACCTACCCCTAATTAATGCTAACTGGAGTGTGAATTGTAAATTAATTAAATTTAGTGTCCAGCACCTACCCCTAATTAATACTAACTGGATTGGGAATAGTAAATTAATTAAGTTTAGTGTCCAGCACCTACCCTAAATTCATACTAACTGGTGTGGGAACAATAAATTAATTAAGTTTAGTGTCCAGCACCTATCCTGTATTGATGCTAACTGGAGTGGGAATAGTAATCTAGCTATATGTGTATTAATTTATAATCTTAAAAAAAATTATAGTTTAAAGTAGTATAATATTTTAATTATAAGATTGTTGTAAATAAAAACATAAACATTGTATATATTCTTAATTAAAACATATTATCTTAAATACAATATCTAATAAAAATAAACTTAATATCTAACATTGAATATAAAATTAATAAAATGGTAGCCAAAAAATTAGATCTTTTAATTTTTTTAAGATCTTTATTTATTGTAAATTATTTACAAATCATCAAGAAATATATTTTTTATTAAAAATATGTAAGATAAATAAAGACATAGAGATAGGAAATCATATTTATTTTACCAATATAAAATGTTTTGTACATATGAATATTTTTACATTTAATAATTAAAGAAATTTTTTTATTATAACATTGGTACATTGTTTTAAACTGTTGTGTAAATTTTGTAATAACAGATAATGTAGGTTACCATTTTTTTACATACATTTGAAAAACAATATATTTATTTATAACAGTGGTTAATTTCAGTTTGGTATTGTGAATTTTTTTTATTTAGTTACATATATTGGTAACATATTAATTATATAGCAATTTTCTCATTGTTTTAAACATTTTTTAAGTATAAACTTAGTTACATTTTCCCCAAAAATAATAATACATTTTAATTAATAATATTAATATATAAAATATTAATCTTATTAATTATTACATGGTTTAATTTATAAACATTTTTTTATAAGGTAGACATTTTTTAAATATAAAAAAAATTATTACAAGTTTTTTATAAATGTTGTTTGTAACTTGTAAATATGAAGAATTATGTTAAATATTATGTGTTTAATAATATTTATTATTATAAATTTACAATGATATAAAAATGAAAAATACATTTAAACAAATAAGACAAAAATTGTAGTATTTTAATTAAACATGTAAGTAATTTATATATAATGTAATGACATTTATTTAATAAATTAGATTTATTTTATATGTTTGAAGCTGCCATATTTGTTTGGGGCTTGTATTTTGTAACCGCTCACGGTTGTTTTGGGTTATTTCGAAGGGGAGAAGGTCGCGGTTGGGAGCTGCTTCGCGTCGAGGAAGGTAAGATTACTTTTCTTTATTTAAACTACATTTTTAATTTAATTTGAAGGTAGTTAAGTTGTAGTTAGTGTGTGTAGAGTTAGGTTTTTGGAGTTGTGGTGTTTTTTATGCATTCGTTATGTTTTGACGATTTATGTATCGTTATTTTTTGAGGCCTAGTTTAGAAATGTTAAAGTCTGGTAGGATATGTGTTATTTTGGTGTGTATAATGTTTGTAATACTTTTATATTGTATATTATGTGTATATTTGTGTGGGTGGGAACGTTTGTGTGTTTTTTACAGGTTTTGTTCGATCAAAATTGCGGTTACTAGAAGATTGCATTTTTTTAAATTAAGGAAGTGTATATTAGTTTAAGTAACTAATAATTATTTTACACTATCTTAATTTTTCGGGTTTTCATGGAGCGTTTCATTTTTTAAAACACTTTTTCCATTTTTTTATGGTTTATGGATTGTGGATTTACGGATTGAGGATTACTTTTTGGAACAGTTGGATTTTTTCATTTTTTTGGGGTACTTTTTATTCTATTTGGATTATGAGCTACCATCATTGTTTTACAAGATGTGGGATTTTCTGTCTACAGCTACGGAAACGGTAAGTTAATAGTAATTATTTATTGTGGGAGGGAAATGCTTTAATATTTACTGTTATTGTTGTTTATTTTTTCAAATATCTCATTAATATGTCTATATATATATTTATTTATTAATAAAAATATATTAGACAAATTATTTAGTTTTAAAAAATAGAAAAAAAAAAATTGTATGCATTTTAATAATTTGAACAGAAAAGTATTATATATTTTACACTGGTTTGAGAGTTTAGAGTAGGCTTTTGGCAATTATTGCTAAGCATTCCAGGCCTCTTGTTGTAGGGTATAGTCTGACTTGTTGTTGTAGGTATTCAAACATTTGTTTAGTTTGTTTGGATAGTTTAGGCTTTATTTGTGTGACAGATTGCTCCATTCTTAGCTGTTGGTAGCTCTGTTCTTTTTGGAGGGAGAGTAGGAGTTTGTGTAGCGTAGGTGTACCTTGTCCTGTTGTTGCTTGTAAGGCATTATGCCAACCTTCAACAGCATTGTTTGTTCTTGCCTCTTGATTTAGTGTGCTAAGGTAGACATTCCACCATGGAATTTGGTATTTTGGTTGTCTCCTATGTCCTGATCTATGGAGTCTTCACACCCAGGTATCTTCAAAATAGTCTAGGAGGGGACTTAATTTTTGTTTGTGTTGGTGGTAGTAAGGACTTTCTATTAAAAGATTGTAATGTTCGGCACGTCAGTAACTGGGACGTAGGCCAGTGCAGTAAGTTTTTTATTTGGTATGCGAATGAACTGTTTGTCGCATATTCAACACTTAGGGGTCGATTCCGATCTCGCTCGGAAGGCCTCCGAATCGGATTTGGCTATACCGGATCCGATTCGTAGCCTTTGTTTACGACCGAATCGTACACAGGTCTGAACGACCAAGTACGATGCAAAGATCGCGTACGCGCCGACCGAATCATTTCCGGACCCGAACCGCTCCGTACATCTTGCTTGTAGACGACTCGTGCCGCGCAATGGAGCCGATGGCCGACCGAGTGAGTACGATGCACGATTCGGACAGCCGCTTCGCGTCGGTCTCAGCGAGACGGAACAGCTGTCGGAAGCGTACTTTGGGGGGCCTTACCAGGCCCCCCTTCACCTGGGGCCCTCCGAATCTATCACGGGGGGTGCCCATGGGTCCCCCCGATCCAAGCATGCACAGTGTGGCTGGCACCAAGGGGTGCCCACCACAGGGTGTACGCTTTTCCACACCCACCCCTTTTCTGCTATGGGAGCCTGTGTACGCGTCTGTACACAGGCTCCCATAGAGTTCAATGGGAGTCCAAGCGATACGAGTCCGTCAGCATACGGCTGCATCGTACTCGCTCGGTCGGACTCCAGGAGCACGTCTCGCTCGGAAAACCTCCCGGATCTGAGTCGTACGGAGGGCTTTCCGAGCGAGATCGGAATCGACCCCTTAGTGTTGATTTCTGAAGGTGTCTCCATAGACACTGATTGAAATGATAGTAACAACCCTGAATTGATGTGTGTGGTTAGGACTTTAGAATTGCACTTATCATAGCCTGCTCAAAATCTATTATTATTTTCTGTGGAAAATAATTATTTGTTTCCTGTTTAATTTTACTTAGTACTTCCATATATGTGGAGTTCTGTTTATTGGGTAGCAAGGCATAGATAAAGGGGATGTTGTTGTTCTGATATAGGGCATGGACAGTGTATAATTGATAGAATGGTTTGGGACAGATTTTAAAAGTCCCGTCCATCATCCATGTTTCTGATTGCTGTAGCTTTATTAAATTGTTTGCAGTTGCAAACATAATTATTCTTTTCTCTTTGCATTTGTTGTCATAGAGAACAAAGGGTTCTTCATTATGAGTTATAGATAGTTCTGGGGGAATTACCACCTCTTCAAATGTTTTTGGAGCAGGTGTGGTAGTTGTTGTGGCTTTTTTTGTGCGAGCTATAGTTCTTTTTAAAGAAGAAATAGAGGGCATTTGCCCAGTAGCATGTTTGGGTACTGTAGGCAGAAATTCTTTAAGTATTTGAGTCGTAGGTGTCTGTGAGCTAGTGCTAGCTTCTTTAATGTTATCAAGGACATTCCTAACCTCTATTTCAGTAACATTTGGAGGGTGGTTATGCTCCCTTGTATACAAAACAGTTGTTTCTCTAGTTGTTGCCCGACCATAACACTTATTTGAATAATACTTGCTACATTTCCAATTTACTTTTAGTCCACTTTGTTTTTCCTGGCTATAGACATACCCCATGTAACATAGCAAAAATGTTCCTTTTTGGGATGAGATAAATTGGGCGCCTTCTGTCATTGTGATGTGTTAAATTCTACAAAAAATGTATATTCAAATTATTAAAATGAATATTGTACATGTTTTTTTCTTAATAAATATATATTATTATTAATAAACTTACAATGTTTGTTTTGAGCTGCTTTTCAATAGAGAAGTTTTTTCTTTGTTGGTTGAATTCTGTCAAGTAGTTGATATTTCTGTTGGAAGAGTAAAACATATTTTTACTTATTTTGTAAAATATGTACATTGGGTGGGGTGGGTGTTTGGGATCGATTTGGGGTTTGGTTGGGTTTTTTACAATTTTTTACAATACTGTTTGCTGAATACTTACTTTATTAGTTAGATGATTTTAGAAGTGATCTGTAATTTTGTGGATGGTTTGAGAATTATCTGTAGAGGAGATATAAATTGAAAAAAGATATATATTAATTATTTGAGTATGAAAAATAGTAGTTTTTGAGGATTAGCATTACAGTTATTTTACAGATGGTAATGTACTTACTTTTTGAAGAATGTAATATATTTTTCTTTGATGAAGTCCTTGTTTCTGGTAGAAATCCGGCAGAGTTTCAGCTTATTTATTGTTTTTAGTTTAAGGTGTAAAATAAGAATAAGTTTTCCTTCTTTATATAGTGTTTGTATTAATTGTTTGGTTAACCTTATTGGTTTATTTTAATATTGTGTGTTTTTATTGGTTAATCTTTATTGTTTTACTCATTTTGGTAGTTGTTTTCCATATATGGAAAACGCTAATTAAGGGGGTCATTATGATGTCGGGCGGATCGCCGCCGCCCGTATGGCGGTGGCGATCCGCCCGCCATTTTTGACCGCCCGCCATTTTTGACCGCCCGCCTAACATTTCCCCCCCGCCATATTACGATGGCGGTGGGGACCCAGGCGGATGGAAAGACCGTCCGCCGGTAGGCAATCCGCCCGATTGCCGACCGGGTGGAAAAGGCCTGCAATATGGTGGCGGTGCCTTGCAGGCACCGCCATCCATATTAGGATGATGGCGGTCACATGCCTTTCCATGGCGGAGACTCCGCCATGGAAAGGCATGCGGAGAATGCCGTTGCGGGCCCCCTGGGGGGTGGGGGGCTGCACTTGGGGGGTACCCATGGTACCCCCAACATTGGCATGCACAAGGTGGCAGGCACCGCGCGGTGCCTGCCACCTTGTGCATGCCAATGCACACAGTGCGATCCCAGCATTGTGGCGGGCGGTGCTGTGTGCACCGCCCGCCACAATGCTGGGAATGGAGGATGCCACCGCCACGGTGGCGGTGGCATCCTAATCGCCTGTGCGGGACCGCCGCACCACTGGCGGCCGGTCCCAGCACCGCTAGGGTGGCGGGCGGACGAAAGTCCGCCCGTCATCCTAATAGGCCCCTAAGAGTCAGGTCTTTTTTTTTTTTTTCACATGTTGAATTATTTAAATGTGTATCATATTATATGTGATGTTAAATAATGTGTTTACATAATCTAAATATAAAATAATTTTTTTATTAGTAATGTATTTATTATTTCATGTTTTAAAATATGTTTTAGTATTTGCCAAAATTATTATATATATTATATTTTATATGCAGTGTATGTTTATTTATTTGAATATATTTATGGTGTTTAATTTTGTTTGTTTTATCTATTTTTAAATTGTCGATATTTTTACAAAAACGATAATATTGTTGTCTATATTATCGTGATCGATATTTTGGACATGTATTTTTTTAAAGGATGTTCGATATTTTGAATCACGATATTTATGTGTTCGATATTACTGTAATCAATAATTATGTTTGACGATATTTTGGGGTCGATATTAGTGTATTTTGTTAATTAAGTATAGGGTATCGATATTAGTGTCGTCGATATTTTTGTGTCGATAAAAATGTAGTTCGATATTGTGTCTGTCGATATTATGTCAGTGATTCGAATATAATATTGAAAATGCGTCAGTTCTAAAATGATGAGACAGTGAAAGAACTACAACCCGTTCTTTTTAACTTGTTTCACCGGCTTCTTTATATAAACTGTATTCTCACGTTGCAGCATGGGCGTTTTACCTTTTATCCGTCTAACAGAATGCCCTGCTTTACACTGAGGCAGGAGGAGGCCGCCACATGCTTTAACAGCCCAGACTGCCCCATTGTCATTCTGTATGTGACAATCATCAGCTACAGACAGAATGACAATGGGCGGGGTGGGAATGCTCTTGTGCTCTAGGAGGAGTGAGAGGTGGCCCCATCAGGGGGCTGAGGCTTCTCGCATGGGAGCAGTGCTGCTCCCTGTAATGGCCATAATTACGGACAAAAGGCGTCCGTAAAAGGGATCCTCACGGACCACGGACGTGAGGTCCAAATTACAGACAGTCCGTGAAATTTACAGACGGTTGGTAACCCTACAAACAGAGACCATTAATCAAGTCATAAATCAAACGTACAGACACCTTTAAGGCATATCATAAAAGTCCTTGTTGCCGTGCACAGTCTGGCGTTCATTGTCACCTTGAGCCCCTTGAGCTGGAGCTTCACTGACTATATGGGTGAGGGTATTTCACCATCTCTTAACTATGCCCAACTCGCTACCATACTTATTTTGTGTGGTCCGCCGACTGGCGGGCCTGGGCTGTGAGTGCCGTTGTTCTAGGACCCCTTCCCTCTCTGACCACCTTACCCTACCCTGAGGCATCCCAAGTTAAGTACGAGGTCTGCCACTGTGTTGACGGCCTTTCAAACTCTTAAACTCCATTCAACAGACTTTTTTACCACTGTGACTCCTTTACCAACTTTTGCTGCAACAGTTTCTTGTTGTTTTGCTGGTGTGGGTGGGTGGGTTTTGATGACCCTGTGGTGCTGTCCCAGCACGAACAGTGTGGGGTTATGGGCGCTTCACCTTTAATAAGGCCTTGATGCCCTGCAGGCACATTTCAAACCCTGCACGCCCTCCCCCGCCCCCCATTGGCTGGCGGGTTTCGCACCACTCTTTGCCCTTTTGGCACTTTTTTTGCCCCACACCCCTCTCCTTTGGTCTTAGGGGGCAGGGTGTCATTTCCTGCCCTTTGTTGTGTCCCCTACTGTGGACCACAGTTCCCGGGACTTTGGCACCGTTTACCGCACCGGCACCTCTAGCTCCCTCTGGGTGCGGACCTCTGCTATAAACTTCACTCGCGGCCACTCCCACTCATAATTGAAACGCTGGATGCTTGAAGCTGTTTTGGAAGTTATCGGCCGCAGCTTTATTTAATGCTGCACAAACCCACTCCGCTTTGATTTAATTGGGGGTAATAAATCATCCTGCAAGTCCATAACTTGACATCATAAACAACGATTACTGTTGAGCATGCCATAAATCACACTGCCTGGTTGACGCCAGGTCATTAATTAAATCGTAAATCAATCAGCATGTCAAAAAACAAGGTCATATATCAAGTCATAAATGAAACAGAGACCATTAATCAAGTCATAAATCAGATTTCCAGACACCTTTTAGGCATATCATAAAAGTCCTTTTTGCTATGCACAGTCTGGCATTTTTTGTTGTCACCTTGAGCCCATTGAGCTGGCTCTTCACCGACTATGTGGGTGAGTGGTATTCCACCATCTCTTTTTAGGCCCAACTCGCTACCATACTTATTTAGTGTGGTCCACGGACTGGTGGACCTCGGCTGTGAGTGCTGTGTTCTGGACTCCGCAACGCCGTTCCAGCACGAACAGGGACTTGGTATGGGCTCTTCACCTTTAATAGGGCCTTGATGCCCTGCGGGCTCATTTCAAACCCTTCACGCCTCACCCCTTTTGGCTGGCAGGTTTCGTGCCACTCTTTGCCCTCCTGTTAATTGTTCTTTCACCATCCATACTATTGAATGACCCTCTCCTTACCCCCATCCTCTGCATGCCTTATTCTCTGAGTGCAGCCAACTCCAAGTTGAATGTCGGTCTTCCTTACTCTCTTCTATCATTGTATTTCTGCAAATTGCCCTCGTCTCACTTCATAGATCCCATTCTCACCCTCTTTGAAATAATTTGCTAGTGTTTGTCCCACAGTGATTTTGCCCCCTCTTTCCGTTTCCCATATGTTTCTTTTTTTATTTTTTTATTTACGAGGTGCCGCCTCTTATGTGCTTAAACAGGATGCCCTCCAGTATCCCAGCTCCCCCCTGCTCCTCATCCCTGCCAAGCATTTCTCCTCCTGCATATTGCTTACGTGCGTGATGCAGTGGAGGCAGGCACAAAGGCGGGAAGCAGCGTTTACATCGCATGCGGTACAACGCATGCGATTACAACGTGGTCGTTACAACTACTACGTTGTTACAACGCTAACCATTACAACGCAAGTCGTTTCTACAACTTGCTGTAGGGGGTGCTCTAAACTAAGGAATAGTATAATTTACTATTCCAACACCTTCCCTACTGTTGCGCAAGCTGGAGTTGGAATAGTAAATTATACTATTCCTAAGTCCAGCGCGCCCCCTACAGCAAATCATAGAAACGACTTGCGATGTAATGGTATGCGTTGTAACAACGCGGTCGTTGTAACAACTACGTTGTAATCGCATGCGTTGTACCGCATGCGATGTAACATTGCATATTCCACAAAGGCCCTATACCTTTCGAAATTACATCCCTGCAATCTAACAATAACTAATCTCATTTAGTGTGTGTTAGACTTGGCTTTTTAAGCAGGTTCACCCACAGACATTTTGCTTTTTGGCCTCCTGTGTTTGATTTTAGGACTCTGGGCACTTTACCTCTGCTATTCAGTGCTAAAGTACAGATACTCACCATGTAAATTGTGTTTATGAATTGGTGTTTCCATGATTGACTTATTTGATTTACTCCTAAGTCCCTAGTACAGTGCACTGTGTGTGCCCAGGGCCTTTAAATCAAATGCTGCTAGTGGGCCTGCAGCACTGATTGTGCCATCCACACAGGCAGCCTTTCAAAGGTGTCTCAGACCTGCCACTGCAGCATCTGCGTGCAATTGTTACTGCCATGTCGACTTGGCAAATGCACCCACTTGCCAGGCCCTAACCTTCACTTTTCTTATGTAAGACACCCCTCAGAATAGCACAAGGTACACTGATGGGCAGGGTGCAGTGTATGTGAAAGGTGGGACATCTACTGGTGTGTTGTACATGTCCTGATAGTGAAATACTGTGCATTTCGTTTTCACTGTTGAAATGATATTTCTCCCATAGGTTAACATGGAGGCTGCTTTGTAAACACTTCTACAAATGTAGCTGGCCAAGGGGAGCTGATAGAAAAGTGGAGTATAGTATGCCTGAACTCAGCATTTAAAAGTGCATCTTTTAGTAAGGATGATTTTTATATTGCGTGTTTGTAAATACCACTTTTAGAAAGTGAGTATTTCCTTGTCTAACCATCCATGTGCCTCTGCCTGTTTTGTGTATTAGCTGTCTGGGCTTTAGACTGACAGGGGCTAGGTTGTGCATTCACACTAAACAGACACCAGGGGGGTTGAGGTGTGTCCTGCCTTTCCTGGGTGACTCATAGTCAGACTGTATAGACCTGGCTGCATTTAGAGTAGTGGGAGGAGTTGTTGCTTGCACCTGAATGGACTGTCTGTCTTCCACAATGCTGTCTCCACCCCCTGGAGTGAGCCTGGCCTGAGCCAGGCAGAACTGGATTATGTATGCCAGTAGAACATTGTTTGTGCCAACTTCAAAGGGAAATGTGGTATAAATATTGGGGCCCTGATCCCAGAACTTTAGATTACTGCTGGGCTAAGGAACCTGCCAGGAAGAAGAGCTGGAAGAGCCTGTGAGGAGAGACTACAACTTTGGTGCGTGCTTTGCTGGGTTGGCATGAAGTGGCTGCTTCTGTCTTGGGCAGGGAAAGGAGTGGACTGTCCTTTCTGCAACCTAAGTATCTCCAAGGGCTTGATGTAGAGCTTGCCTCCTGTTGGAAGTCTCAGGGAAATCAAAGACTTCAACATCTTCTGGGTATGGCCTCTGGGAACGTGTGTTTCAGTGGCCACAGAAACACTGTCCAAAGTTGGCTTCTTAATTCTGTAGAGACCTGCCTTCCTTTATCTGCTATTAAGGCAAATAACCATCGTCCGCCTGCTCCTTGGTTTACAGAGATCTTAAAAGCGGAAAAAAGCAAATGTAAAAATTTGGAGAGACGTTGGAGAATGTCATATACTCCTGAGGCCAAATTAATTTACAAAATGGCTCTAAGGTCTTATCATACACTTTGCAAGTCTGCACGCTCTGAATATGTGGCTTCAGCTATTTCCAGCGCACATAATAATTCTAAGAAATTATTTAAGCTTGTAAAAAATCTGTCTGGGGCTGACTGTCTGCCTGTTTCGCCTGATTTGAGCGCTTCACACTGTGAGGAGCTTGCTACTTTCTTTTTGAGGAAAGTGGAATTAATTTATGACTCATTTCAAAATTCTACGCCTAATAGTGCCGTACAGCCTACCGGAAATTCTCTTTTTCCGACTAATGAGGAGCCTACACAACCTGACTCACTTGATAAACATCTTGATAACCTTGTTTGCTGGGCACCCCTTGACACTGATTCCTTTAGGTGAATATTGGGTAGCCTTAAATTTGGCTCCCCTAGAGACCCTATCCCTATTACTGTGCTTCAGAAATTGGCACCATCATCCTTGTTTTTAATTATGGAGCTGCTTAATACATCTTTAGCAGAGGCTACTGTTCCAGCTATTTGGAAACACGCAATGGTTTTGCCGTTGTTGAAGAAGGCTACGGCTGACCCCGCGCAATTATCTAACTTTAGGCCTATTTCCCCCCTTCCTGCATTTTCTAAAATTTTAGAAAAGCATGTCAACTCACAATTGACATCTTTTGTGACCTCTCAAAATTTCCTTCATGGCTCTCAATCAGGCTTTAGAGCGGGTTTCTCTACTGAAACCGCTCTGCTTGGGGTCACAGATATGGTGCGCCAGCAGGTTGACGCAGGTGGTACCGTGGCACTTATACTTTTGGATCTAAGTGCCGCATTTGACACTGTATCACATTCTGTGCTACTGCATGCACTACAATTACTGGGTGTGACTGCTAAAGCCCTCAAGTGGATTGCTGATTTCTTGACTAATCGAACGTTTCAGGTCTTCTCGCCGATAGCATGTTCCGAGGTTCATAATTCCCCTTATGGGGTTCCCCAGGGCTCTATCCTCAGCCCTTTACTATTTAACATCTATGTCAGACCTATGGCGAGGATTGCTGAGGAAGCAGGGTTGTCTCTTTTTTCGTACGCTGACACCCAGATTGTGTTCTCCCTCTCTGCTGATGGAGCTCGCAACCCTTCCTTACTTCAGGCCGGTCTGAGGAACATTGCAGGTTGGATGCATACCAACATGTTGAAACTTAACGGCGAGAAAACTGAAGTGCTGATTGTGGGCCGAAATAAAGACCTATGGGGCTCCCAGCACTGGCCCACTGAAATGGGTCCTTTGCCCCAGCCTAAACATCAAGTTCAAAACCTGGGTGTCTTAGTTGATGACCAACTGTCTATGAAGCAGCAAGCAGTGAGAGTTGCCTCGACTTGCTTCACAATCCTTGGATGGCTAAAAAAAATCTTATGGATGTTGCCTTCCTCTACCCAACGTACGGTGGTCCAGGCCCTTATCACCTCAAGACTGGACTACTGCAACATCTTGTATTTGGGTGCCGCCAAGGAGGTGTTACGCAAGTTACAACTAGCACAGAATGCGGCTGCAAGGCTGCTTAGTAGGTTACCTAAAACTTCTCCCATTTCCAGCTCTATCCGGGACCTTCATTGGCTCAGGATTGAAAGCCGCATTAAGTTTAAAGCACTGAGTCTTATGTTTAAAATAAAATCTGGAAAGGCACCTCCCTACTTGAAGACCCTTGTTCATCCTTATGTTCCATCTCGTGCTCTGCGCTCAGCCACCCAGGCCAAGTTCATTGTTCCTAGGACGAGACTAGTGCGCAAGGGCGATCGCTCTTTCTCCCACTTAGGACCCTTCTTATGGAATTCCCTTCCGATCAATCTTCGAACCGAAGCTTCGTACGAGAACTTCCGTAGGGGCTTAAAACTTGGTTATTTAACTTGTAGACCCCTCTGTTTACGTTGGCTCCTTTCAGGCGGCGCCGGGAAACCTTAGGGTAGCTGTGCGCCTTATAAAATTAAAATAACAATAACAATAACAAACTGCAGCCCGACGCTGTCGTTGAGACCGCTGGCGGTTCTGTGACCTGAAGGCACAGCAGAGGGCACCACCGCACTTTGTACCGCAACCCTGGTCTCACCGATGACGATGTCCGCCACCGTGACCTGTGGGCACTGCACTCCGTGCCACCTCGCTTCACTCCGCTGCCCTGGTCTCAGTGACAATGCCGCTGCAAGCTGACATCGCTGCCACCGCCTGCACCATGGTTTGGGGGCTGTGGGAGGGATGGGCGGAAACAGAATCTAGGAGGCTTAATATGTGGCTCAATTTTGACTAAATTTTATTGAACAGATATGGAATGTAATAAAGTCCATCAAACTTGAAGGATAAGGACTCTCCTGATGATGTTCTCTCCGACACTCTTCTCTCTTCGTATGAATGTCCACTCAATCGGGTCAGGATGGAATACCCCCGGAGTCTCTCAAAGAGAAGAAAACAGTGGTAAGTGGAAGGTCCCTATTTTAAGTCTGTATTACCGTCACCACACCCGGAGTGAAGGTCAAGGGAAGGGGAAAGAATTAAACTGTACCAGCGCAGAAAATAGGTTTGAGACTCTGCATTTCCCTTTTAGGATTCCATGTATCCCCCTTGCTTACAACAGCCTTATCCCGAAGGGAACGCAAAATAAAGAAGAAACTAAATCAAGTAACCTGAGGGAAAAGACTATTTCCTCTTATGTTACCATATATATGTTCATATTGTCTGGTAAATATAATTCAGGCTGGTTCTTCACAAAGCGGTGCGTGAATTTATCAAGAGAATGTGCACGCGCAAAACCAAAGATGTGGTGAATTTCCTCTTAATTCCAACCAAACGTAATATGCGTGACAAAGGGACAAAATTATGCACTTTTTAACCATACAAGCGCATGAATAGAAAATGCACATTTCAATCAGTCCATTTATATGGGGTTAGGCAAGTGTTCATTGGGTGGCGTTAGAAGGGGCCTCGGCACACATGCAGGGCATTACCCCTCCCTCCGGGCCCTTCTTTACCTCTTTCAGCCCACCCCTCACTCTCTTCCCTCCTGCCCGGTCCACTCACCGCGTCTGCCGCAACTCTCCTGAGTTGCGGCGGCTTCACAGCAACCTCCGGGGGGCGGGGGGGAGGCATCCACCAGTCCTCGCACCAGTCCTCCGCCTCCTCGCCAGTCTCGTTCTCTTCCACGGCGGTTCTTTGGCTCTCCCAGTCTTTCGGCGGGTCCTCCTCAGGGCTTCTCTCCTCCGGGCTCCTTGCTTCCGCATCTTCCGAGCGTTTTTCGTCTTCAGAATCCTCCTTCTTACGTCGTGCTTGCCCCTCCTCTTCCGGCTTCTTCCTGCATCTCAATTCGTTCCCGGGACTTCCTTCTTCCTGTGAGGAGGAGGGAGTCATTTCGGTTAACCCTTTCCATTCTTCCTGGAAACCCGGGCCGCCATAGGTGAAACGCGGTGAGTTTCCGTCCTCGCTCCGGACTTCCCTCTCACAGGGGCACCGCTTGTAAGTTACACGATGCACCGCCCCGTCCCGCACTGCAGTCCTGGCCCACCGACGCCAGCCCCAACGACTCCAGATCCTCAACTGGCACCGTGGCTTGCACCGTGACCTGTCAGCACCACGATGAGCACCGCCCCACTTCACACCACAGCCCTGGTCTTACTGACGCTGCTGGACAACCCCCACCCGTGACCTGAGGGCCCCGCACACCGCACCGCTCCACTTTACACCACAGCCTTGGCACCCGCCGCGGTCATCCGGAATAAAAAAGTACTGTTTTGAGGATCTTCCGACACCGCAGCCGGCCCACACCGCCGCAGTCAGCCGGAACCGATGGATTTGGGTGTTCACAACACCACAATAGCCCTGGATGGAGCTACCAACTTCAAGGAACTGTATATAAAGCCGGTTTTTGCATTACTCGCATTTTGGTCACTGTATGTTGGATTTTTATCGTTTTGGTCTTGTATTACAGAGATAAATATTGGATATTTTTCTAAAACTGGTGTGGTGTCCTTTTGTACTGTTTTCACTGTATTACTGTTTGTGATGTGCAAATGCTTTACACACTGCCTCTGGGATAAGCCTGACTGCTCGTGCCAAGCTACCAAGGGGGTGAGCAGGGATTATTTTAGACGTGTAATCACCTTATCCTGACTAGAGTGGTGGATTCTGCCTGGCTGTGGTGCATACGTTAGCCAGCCAGAAAACCGATTTCTAACAGTGTGTCTATTCATCCCACCAACCCCTTGCATTAACTCACGCTAAATATCACACCTAACTCCTAATAATTTAATTACCACAAAAAAAAACTTGACTAAATGCATGGCATGATTTCCTTGAGAGCACAAGACTAATGCCAATAGCCACTGGGTAAACCACTAAGCTTGGGTTCTGGAGTAGTGCTCTACCTGCTGTAAAGTTCTTCAGTGCCTCATCATGGGTAGGAAGAGCTACATAAATGCAGTCCAGTTGTTAGTGCTGTTTCTAGCCACGCCTCTCACCTAACTCCAAGTATCACTGATCTCTAACAAGATTTTTGTGTCCTAGTTCACTGTTGGCGTATTTTTTGTTTTTGCACTTTGACAACTGCTTCATACTACACTATCACGGGGGAGGAGGAGATGGCACAGGTACCAATTCGAGAGGGGAGCTCTTCTGCAAGAACAGCTTGCTGTGCCGACAGCAGTGTGCAAAGACTGCACACACATTCTGGGGTCTGACTCATGCATTTGAGGAATATGTTAGGTTGGCCTGGTATTTCTATAACACGCAAGCTGCCATTGTTATGGCATTGCATCACGTTTTGTAGTTCACACAGAACACAAGGACAATAATTAGGCAGGCCATAAGAGGAGAGTAGCAAGACTACCAGTCAAAGAGAGTGATGCAGTGGAGATAATGTACAATGCTTATTGAAACACGTTTTGTGATAATTTGAAAAAGGAGTCATTCTTGAAACAACAAAATAGTAACTATGTCTCTCTCAGAAGTGACCATAAGGTGATGGGCAGAGCTAACATAATAACTGTTTGCCTTTTAGTACAACAGACCAGCCTCTGTACATTCTTGTTGTCTGTGTGGGGAAGATGATATGTGAATCTACCTTTGTATCTCTCGATACATGAGCCTAAGAGTGTCAGGGTGTGAAAATACTTGCATGTGTGCTTGCCCGGGTGTATATGAGTTTATTTATGAACACGTAATTTTACAATCTTGGATAGTATTAAAACATCTATGTAGTGCTTACTATCCCTACTTTGGTCGCTGAAGCACTGGCCTCCTTGGGTAGCATGCTACAACATGAAGGGTGTGTGGTCTAAGGTTTGTTGTCTGCTTTTATCCTATTTGGGACGGTTTACCATGTTGTGCGTGATAACCACCGAGTTGCAGTTATCGTGTTATAGGATGTGTTAGCAGTGTGATTGATGAAGAAGTGTGTGAGAGAGGTGCACAGTTTATGCTTTTTAGTAAGCTGGCAGCATCGACCAGCTCTGCAGGTCGCTTTATGCTAATGATCATAGTCCATTTAGCTGGTTACTGCACTGGATGTCCATTCTGAGATATTTTGTTTAAAGTTTATGGTCCCTAGCAGATATAGGTTGGAGGAAGACAGAGTCGAGAGATCTGCTGGGATGGATTTTGGTAATATCATTCTATATCCGATTCTAATTGTGAGATGTCAAGAAGTGGTCATAGTATATAGCTTATTGGGATCTTGTTGGAGATTTGCCTTTTCTGCAGGTTTACCCCAAATGTTTAGCTTTTTGCTGAACCCTACTCTTGCTCACTATAGAACTCTGCACTTTACTCCTGCTATCCGGAAGTAAAGTGCTTGTGTTCCTCCTTCTAACATGTTAAAATTGGTATACTCCTGATTAGCATATTTAACTCACCTATAAGTCCCTAGTATATGATACCCACAGTGTACCTAGTGTCTGTAAGTTAAATGCCACTAGTCAGCTGCAGCACTTATTGTGCCATCACTGCAGTGGCAATGCAAACATGACTACAAGCCTGCCACCCGTAGCCTGTCTGTGCAGTTTTAAACTGCAAATTCAACCTGTCAAAGTAACCATTTTGACAGGCCTAAATCTTGCTTTTAATTATCAAGCCCTGTCTAAGGTAGGCCCTATTGCCCATAGGGTATGGTGCATGGTGTTTAGAAGCAGGACATGTAGAAGTTTAATATTCTATGTCCCTATAGTGAAAAAGCATAAAAGCTATTTTCACTGTAGCAAGGCTGGCTGCTTCTGTAGGGAAATGCTGGATCACATTATAACACCTTATAATGCTAATTTTGCATTGGTAACAGCTAAAGAAATATAACAAGGACTTAGTTAAACAAAACCCATTTAAATAGTACAATCTAATTTTGTCTGTTACAGAAAAGGTACTTTAGAAAAATTACCTTTTGCCTGCGTAAAGCCTCTGGAGGCCTTTCTGTAAGTATTCTACTGCTACCGGGCAACTAAATGAATGGTTCCCATGTGGTGAGGTGTGAACTGTCCCAGGACAGGGACAATGGGCCATAGGTGTGGGGACGTGTTGCCCTCCCCTTGACAGGATGGCCTGGTGGCTGTGCCCAGTCCCTTGGTGCAATTTAAAGGAACCTCCCCTCTCACAGGCAGATATAGCTTATACCCACACCTGGGACTGCTTCCCATTTTTTCATTCTTGTCAGCCAGGCACTAACCACAGTGGGGGAGAGAGCGGCCCCAGAACTGGTTTAGAGTGACCACCGGGGTGGGGCTGGGAGCATCCTCTTTGACGGTGTTAAATCCTGCTTGAATGTCACATCCTGCTTGACAGGTCTGCTGGGGTTTTACATATAACATTTGGGGCACACTTCAAAGAAGGGAAACGGAATGCCAAAACATTGTGTGTATCCACTGTCTGGTTCCTGAAAGCTCAGCTTTAAGTTTACCAGGTTTCTGTCGCTGAGTGTTTTGGGGTTACAGGGACTGCCTAATACTGGATTCTAATTTTAGATGTGGGAGGACACTAGGATTACCATAGTACACTCCCCACGCCTACCCCCAGCTCAAGTTGACTGTGGGCGAAGACTTTGGCCATCTTTAAAATGCCCAAAGTGGGGAGGGCTAGCCCCAGGACCATTACCCCATTGGCGAGCCAAGGTGTCCTCCCCACCAGCTACCTCGTGACATTCATAAATGTGGCACCTCCAGGCACTCACTTCAGAACATTCCTGGACCAGTGGAAGATAAAAAGAGGACTGAACCTGCTGTCTGAGACCTGAGAAATGCCTAGACGACTGGACCTGCTCTCCTATTTGTACCAAGGACAAAGAAGTGGACTCTAAGGGTCATAAGCCTGACATCCTGTTCTAACTACAGGAATACAGCAAGCTCCATAAGGGCTTTCCTGCAACTGAATAGCTGATGTGTTGCAACTGGACCTGAACTGGACTCTTCCTGCGACCCTACAAATCTCTAAGTGCCTCCTCTGAAGTCCTGGGGACTTTAGAAGTGTACTCTTGTGGTGAATTGGGGCTTAGAGGGCTAAAGTCAGAAGGTAAAATCTTTGACCAGGACAAATCTTGTTAGTGTATCTGACCCACACTCCATCTTAGTCAGCATCAAATTGCACCTAGGTCCTGTTCTAACCAATCATTGACTATCATTGGCACTTTGTGCTTCTTGGCGCCATCTCTTCTTAAAATTTAATAGCTTTGGTTCAATTTATTGTATTTTTGTCATTTGGGTATCATTTTGTGCATTTTATTTTATTCTATTTTTCTAATTTGCTTTTGGGATTTTTATTGCTTTGCATTGCGACTTTTTTTACTGTTTTAGTACTGCATAAAAACTTTACATATTGCCTCTAAGTTAAGACTATCTACTCTGTGCCATAGCTACCAGCGGTTTGAGCTCAGGCTTATGCTGATTTAATAACTTTGTTGGTTCACCCTGATAAGGATTATGGTTATTACTTGAGGAGGGTACTTACCCCTATCAACTAATACCCCAATTCCTTACAGACCTGCATTAATGGACTAAATTAAAGCCCTCTTTAGGCCAGCGGCAGGTGGCAGATCTCTTCAGTTATTCCAAGTTTATTCAGTTGGTAATAGGTGGTTTATTGTTGTGCATTGGCACAGTACTGGGTGATGGATATGACCTGCAGCAGTTTTGTCTTATGTGAGTATGAGAGTTTCAAGCAGTATAAGGAAATTATTACGCAGATTGCATGAACTATAATTGACTGCTCCGCTGCTCAATGTTATAGAATTATTATTATTATGGGCCTGGAGGGTTATATATTAAATTGTATTATAATTGCATTTATATAGTGCTTACTACCCACAATGAGGAGTTGAAGCACTTTTTTCAGTTTTTCTTTTTTTTTTTTCTTCTTCAGTGGTTATTGTTGGTTATTGAGATTAGTCTTGTGGTCTTAAGGAAACAATTCCATGCATTTCTTCCAGTTTCTATGTGATTTCATGCAAGTGGTTGACGGTACTAAGCTACAGGAGATTAGGTATTTTATGATTTTAGAGAAGAGGTTGTGATGTTGAGATGAGATGTGGGCAATTGGCAGACATTTAAAAATAGGGATTAAGGTAAACATGCATGTGACTTAGAGTTAGCTGTGTTCTGAGAGCAGATGCATGCAGAGGAAGGAAAATAGATATAGTGTAATTTGAAAGAAAGGGAGAGGCGACAATTGAACCATTAAGTCCAGGTCAATTTTCATGGGACTACAGAGAAGGCTTTCTTTTAGAGAGCATGTAATCCGAAGATGCAAAACCTTTGAATTCCCAGCAAGATTTTTTCTTCCTTTGTGGTTGGAGATTAAAAGGAACAATCAAATGTTTTGACGAGGTTATGAGAGTGATTGTTGATGTTTCACGTATTTACTTTTACAGGTGACGTCAATTCTGCTTGCGGTTAGCTCCTTCTGTTACAGCTCCTGCAGCTGCTGCTCACAGAGTATAGCTTTGTAATACTGGTAGCCCAGCCCTAACTCAGAGGAGTAAGTCCCCACCTCAAGTAATAACCACAATCCTTGTCAGGGTGAACCACTAAAACCTGAGCTCAAGCCCTTAGTGCTCTAATGCCAATGCAAAGGCAATATTTGATACATCATGAATAATAGTTATAACAATCAATGGCTGTGATGTAGTTCGATCAACATGTGAATGAATATGATCAATAGTTGAGGAGGTAACAAATTGCCCTGTTGCATGCTTTGCAGCTAACAGGGTCGCCAGGCTATAGGATGGTGACTGCTGCCTGAAGGGGGAGAAGCCCTTGGACTAGGACTTGGGCCGCTCGACTCCCACAGCATGGGCTGCACCTGGGCCAATGGCAGGCCTTTCTTTACCATGAAAAGGCTGGGCTGGGCCACCTCCCTTGAGTTTGCATCAAAAAGGTGACTTTTATTTAAATCCAATAAATATAGAGTTTATTTTGCCAACATAAACATTAATTGAATCTACTGCTGGTTTGGAGTTCGTTTTTTCTTCATGTGCGAATTTGATGTAGTATTGGTTGTGGTTTGTGCCTTGTTTGAATATACTGGAGTGAGGAAATAGCTTTTTGAAGGTTCACACCCACTTTTTGCTCCATTTTTTGTCATTAGGTACTGGTGTAACCACTCTGTGATGCACTGGGCCCTGCTGACCTGGCCTCAGTGCATGTTCTCTGACCTTAACGTGTATGTTTAATTAGCTTATGCCCAAATTGCATAGCTTACCTTTTTATAAGTCCTTAGAATATGGTATCAGAGGTACCCAGGGTTTGTAAGTTAGAGTGTCCCTTGTGGACTGCAGCATGTATTGTGCCACTCCAAGGGTGACAAAGTAAATCACGTCTCCTAGCCTGCCATTGCAGACTGGTAGAGCAGTTTTAAACTGCTAACTTGACTGCCATTTAAAGTAATGACAAAGTCCAGACCATCCTTTTTATTAGTATATATGTCAACCCTAAGGCATGCCTATCAAACCCTAAAGCAGGGTGCTGTACATGAAAAAGTGGGGCATGTGTTTTTATATGTCCTAACTGTAAATCCCCAAAATTGTCATTTGTTTGCTGTATAAAGGCTAGTAGCCCCATTGGCAAGTATAGAGTTACAGGCCCACATCTCAGCCCTGATAACTTCTGAATGGTAGTACTAAAATTAGTACTTCAAGGTATCAAATACATCGTGGCATTAAACCCAGGTTGGTGCTCAAGTTAAATTTAATGTCACTTTTAAGCAAAAGGAACTTTTAGAAAGTTTCCACTTGGTTGCCCAGTTTTTCCGGTGGCCATTCACAGATGCTGGCCACAGAAAGTCTTCTGCCCTCCTGGGGAGGAGTGTAAATGACTCCCAAGCACAGGAACAATAAAGGCCAGCTGCAGAGAAAAGTGTCACCTCCTCCTGGCAGGAAGCCACACGGAATGTTTGCCCAAAAGGCAAGCTTCAAAGGAGAAGCCACCTTTGATGGGCAAATGGCAACTACAATCGAAAAGACGGAAAACCAGCTGTCAAACAGTTTTTTGCATGGGCGCAAAGCTCACAAGTAGCTGCACCTCTAGGTGGGCTACCAAGCTCCCCACACTGAGAGAAAGGTTCAGACATTTTGGGAGTGGGCAAAATAGTGCACTTGGGGGTAGCTAGATACCACACATAGCCAGAAATCGTTATAAGATGGGAGGGAATCCGGTAGCCCATTGGTTAATCCCCCAAGGGCACTTTCTGGGCATAAATATGGCACCCCTGGCACCCAGAACCTCAGATCACATCTGGACTGGAGAGAGGACCGAAGAAGGACTGCCCTGCTGACCCCTGGACCTGACAAAAGAGGCTGCACCAACCACTGGATTGACCCTGCTGCTTCTCGGGCTAGCAAAGAGAGGACTGTGCCTGGCTTGTGAAAAAGTCGCTCCAGAGCCCCAGACAGAAAAGGTGAACTTCAAGAGTCAATTGGCTGACTCCCTGTTCCAGCACCAAGACCATAAAACCTGAAGTAGCTCATTCTGGCCATTCAGTAGCCACTTCCATCGAATCGCCACTGACTGCCAATGTGCAGCCAAGAAGACCACTCCTCTGTGCTCAAATGTTGCCACAGAGTCTTGCAGACCTGGGAGAGTTGTCAGTAGGAAAATGAGCCATGTGCACCCGCCTTCTCTCACCTATGCCACTACCGCCAGGCATTCTCAGTCACAGAGAGGCCGCCCTATCTGAAAGCGTATGTGTTCCCCCCTTCCATAGTTTCTGGGTGCCATGTGTCTACTTGTGGGTTCATTACTGCATTAAAGTCTCCTCTTATACCAATCTTACCCATCACATCATGCAACAGGAGTGCAGTTAGATCCCTCAGTGTAATCTCCAGCATTGTTGAGAGATGTAAATGGAAAGAAGAGGCCAGTCCTGTCCCTGCATCGAGCTCCTCAGTACTATATAGAGGCCAAAGCAATCTGCCTCAACCTGAGGGTTTACCATTGGGAGCTATCTGTGGAGTAACATGGCCACCCCTCTTTACCATCTAGCTTGCATGGAATACCCTATCAAAACCATGCCTACCCAGAAATGAACAGTTAGACTCCCGCAGGTGCTCCTCTTGGAGCAGCAAGCCCTGAGGAGAATGACGCTTATAAAGTGAAGGACCGCCCCCTGTTTGACCATTGACATTCCAAGATAGGAATTTGTACCCTGCCTGAGTCACCTCACACCTGTCTTTTGCCATACATTATGTAGTGTGTGCATCAGGCCTTCGGTGATCATGTGCAAGAAACCTGCTATATGTCCAACTTGTAATCAGGATTCCACCCCTCGAACTCCTGCCATCCTATACGTCTCCCAAAGAAGCAGCTGTCGGCCTCAACAAGCAAGAACTAGAACAGAAAAATGACCCCCCAGCAGCAAAATCAAAACCACATACACGGAAACAGATCAAACTTAAGAACCTGGCAGTAGCATGCACAATGTTTCCTGGCAATGTACAATGGTCATACATCTCACACATTTGGGATCCTCCAGTTTTGGGTGGGAACAGGTAGGGTCAGATCAAATATTAGTTTTGTTCTCGACTGGCAGGTCATCCTCCGACAATGGGCGTGTAAGTTTTGAGTTGGTCTGTTACAATCCTTTAGAGCAGTGACATCTGCTCTCTTGTCTGGTGCGTTGCTGCAACTCCCTGCAAGTCTCCTGGTTCTCCCTCCTCATTGGGTAGGCTGTAGGTGTGGTTCGGTTTTGCTAGATATTAGGTCTTCCAGCCAGTCCCAAACACCCTCAGGAGTATCAAAGAAGAGTGCCTTGTCCTTAAATATCACCTTGAGTTGTGCCAGGAACAGAAACGTACTGTTTTTGCATCACACAGAGCTTCTGTGTCGCCTCGAAAATGGAACGTCTCTGCTATTGCACATTAAGGGTGTACTCTGGAATGATCATGACTAGAGATGTGCCACAATCTAACATGCCTTGTTTGCTAGCAGCCCTCAAGACAGCATACCTGGCGAGGTTGAGGATTCAGGCGATGATCTGTCTTAACCCAGGTGGCAAATGCGAGGTCAGCAATCGATGGGCACATTCAATTGTGAAGCACAGCAACACATACTCCTTCAGAACCCAGGAACTGCAGCTTCATCTCTATCAACTGTATGTGGGCGGACCCTTCTGATTCTTTCAGAATGCCTACTTTTCAGATACTGTTCCTTCTGGAGCACTTCCCTGCTTCCTCAGAGCACGTCTCCAGCTAGTGGACCACCTTCTAGAGACCAGTAATCGTGGTCTGGAGAGTGCAGAAATTATCTTTGGCCTCAGAGAGACAAGTTTAATTTTCCGTCACTCTGTCTCCTGTATTCCTCGGATCTTGTCTGAGTAGGGCAAGGTCTGTGCACAGTTTTCCAAACTTGCCTTCCAGAGATTGACAATACTCCTGAATAGTCAATAATTATGCTTTCCGGATTTCAGTTTCTGTTTTTGGTAAATTCTGGTGTTTTTTTTAAATACCTTAAAAAAACAGTGGTTATCAGTGGGTACACATTTTTGCACCATTAACAACTACAGAAACAGTGTTTTTCCGGTGTTTATGGAACATTTTGCTTTTATTATTGCTTGCTTTCTGCACTGATATACAGTGTATATGAGGTCCAAATACATTTTTACAAATCAAACGTATTGTAGTACACCATACAATACTTCTTCAGTGACTTTTTGGTTATGCTCGCTCTTTCCTTCTCATGCAAATTTTTATTTGTGTAAAGGCCTTCTTAATCAATCAATCAATCAATCACGGCATTTATAGAGCGCTCTACTCACCCGGGAGGGTCTCAAGGCGCTGGGGGAGGGGGTAAGTTACTGCTCGAACAGCCAGGTCTTGAGCTGCTTCCTGAAGGAGAGATGGTCCTGGGTTCGCCGAAGGTGAGTGGGGAGGGAGTTCCAGGTCTTGGCTGCCAGGTAGGAGAAGGATCTTCCTCCGGCGGTGGTTCTGCGGATGCGTGGTACGGTGGCGAGGGCGTGGCTGGTTGATCGTAGCTGGCGTGTGGGCGTGTAGAAGGTCATGCGGTCGTTGAGGTACTTTGGGCCCAGGTCGTGGAGGGCCTTGTGTGCGTGGGTGAGGAGTCTGAACGTGATTCTCTTGCTGACGGGGAGCCAGTGCAGGTCTTTCAGGTGCACGGTGATGTGGCTGTGTCGGGGGATGTCCAGGATGAGTCGTGCGGAGGCGTTCTGGATGCGCTGGAGTCTCTTTTGAAGTTTGGCTGTGGTTCCGGCGTAGAGGGTGTTCCCATAGTCCAGTCGGCTGGTGACGAGTGCCTGGGTGACGGTCTTCCTGGTTTCAGTGGGGATCCATCTGAAGATCTTGCGGAGCATGCGCAGGGTGTTGAAGCATGAAGATGAGACGGCGTTGACTTGTCTGGTCATCGACAGGGAGGAGTCCAGGATGAAGCCCAGGTTGCGTGCGTGGTCCGTTGGCTTGGGCGCGGTGCCCAGGGCCGGGGGCCACCAGGAGTCGTCCCAGGCGGAGGGTGATGAGCCCAGGATGAGGACTTCCGTCTTGTCTGAGTTCAGTTTAAGGCGGCTGTTCCTCATCCAGTCGGCGACGTCTCTCATCCCGTCGTGTAGGTTGGCTCTGGCGGTGGTGGGGTCGTTGGTGAGGGAGAGGATCAGCTGGGTGTCGTCGGCGTAGGAGATGATGTTGAGGTTGTGTCGGCGTGCGATGGCTGCGAGGGGCTCATGTAGACGTTGAAGAGGGTTGGGCTGAGTGAGGATCCTTGTGGAACGCCGCAGATGACTTCGGTGGCTTCGGATCTGAACGGGGGAGGCGGACTCTCTGGGTTCTTCCGGCGAGGAACGAGATGATCCATTCCAGTGCTTTCTCTCGGATTCCGATGTTGCTGAGGCGCTTCACTAGGGTGCGGTGGCAGACGGTGTCGAACGCCGCAGAGAGGTCCAAGAGGATGAGGGCAGCTGTTTCCCCGTTGTCGGTTAGGGTTCTGATGTCGTCGGTGGCTGCGATAAGGGCGGTCTCGGTGCTGTGGTTGGCCCGAAACCCGGACTGCGAGGGGTCGAGGGATCCATTCGTCTCGAGGAAGGCGGCAAGCTGTCTGTTGACGGTCTTCTCGATGACTTTGGCCGGAAACGGAAGGAGCGAGATGGGACGGTAGTTCTTGAGGTCGGTGGGGTCCGCCGTTGGTTTCTTCAGGAGGGCGGTAAGCTCGGCGTGCTTCCAGCTCTCCGGGAAGGTGGCGGTGTGGAAGGAGGAGTTGATGATGTCCCGGAGATGGGGTGCGATGGTGGCGTCGGCTTTGTTGAAGACGTGGTGTGGGCAGGGGTCGGTTGGTGATCCGGAGTGGATGGAGTTCATCGTGCGGGTGGTGTCTTCGGTGCTGATCGGGGTCCAGTTGCAGAGGGTGGTGGTGGCGGGCGTTGGTTCGGCGGTAGGGTGCGTTGTTTGTGCATCGAAGCTGTTGTGTATGTCGGTGATCTTGCGGTGGAAGAACGCGGAGAGTGAGTTGCAGAGGTCTTGCGAGGGGTGATGTCGTTGTTTCCGGCGCTGGGGTTGGAGAACTCTTTGACGATGCTGAAAAGTTCCTTGCTGTCATGGGCGTTGTTGTCCAGTCGTTCTTTGAGTGCCGACTTCTTGGTGGCACGGATCAGCTGGTGGTGTTTGCGGGTGGCGTGCTTGAGGGCGGTCCTGTTGTCTGTGGTCTGGTCGAGTCGCCAGGTTTTCTCGAGAGTGCGGCAGTTCTTCTTGGATTCCTTGAGTTCGTTGGTGAACCAAGGGGTTTTCTTGCTTCCGGGTCTGCTGGGAGGGTTTTTTAGTGGTGCGAGGTCGTCGGCGCAGGCGGTCAGCCACTTGGCGAGGTTGCTGGCTGCTTCGTTTGGGTCCGTTGTGTTGGTGGGTGTGTTCTGGCTGAGGGAGGCGGTGAGCTGCTCGGCGGTGATCTTGCTCCAGCTCCGGCGGGGAGCCTGTTGCGGGTGGTGGTGGGTCGCAGTCTTTCTGAAGCTGAAGTGGACGCAGCTGTGGTCGGTCCAGTGGAGTCCGGTGGCGTGGCTGAAGGAGATGTGCTTGCTGGACGAGAAGACGGGGTCAAGCGTGTGGCCGGCGTAGTGGGTGGGCGTGTTCACCAGTTGCTTGAGTCCGAGGTTGGCGAGGTTGTCCAGCAGGGCGGTGGTGTTTCTGTCGTTGTTGTTCTCCAGGTGGAAGTTGAGGTCCCCTAGGAGGATGTAGTCGGCTGAGGGCATGGCGTGCGGGCTGATGAAGTCTGCGATGTCTTCGCTGAATAGTGTGCGTGGTCCCGGGGTCTGTAGATGAGGGTGCCTCGGAGGGTGGTCTTGGGGTCAGTGTGTATCTGGAAGTGTAGGTGTTCGGCGGCGGAGAAGGTCTCGTCGGAGTTAGTCGAGATGCGGATGGTGTTCTTGTGTACGATGGCGATGCCTCCTCCCGTCTGGTTGACGCGGTCCTTCCGGGTGATCTTGTATCCATCCGGGATGGCTATGGCGATGTCGGGCGCTGAGGAGGCGTTCATCCAGGTTTCGGTGAGGAAGGCGATGTCCGGTGCTGTTGCGTCGAGCAGGTCCCAGAGTTCCACGGCGTGCCTGTGGACGGAGCGGGTGTTCAGCAGGATGCATTTCAGGTGGTTGCTGCTGTTGCTCGACTTGGCGGAGGTGGTGCACGTCCGGGGGCAGGTGAATCGGCAGGTTTGGCAGGTGAAGGGCCCGTGGGTGCGTCTCGGTGAGGCTCGGTAGCAGGCAGGGTTCCGGCCGGCATTGAGTGCGGTGAGTGTGGCGGCGTCGTAGGTCCGTCGAGTAGTGTTGCGTTGGTGGGTTCCAGGGGTTCTGGCGCTGGGCGCGGTCCAGTCGCGGACGGGCGCAGACGGGCTTGCCTTAGGCGCGCCTTCGGCGCGCCAGCGGCGCGCTCGCTGCGCCGCGGCCGTGCAGCGGCCGCCATTTATGGGGAGGTGGGAGGGAGGAGCAGCTGGGAGGCGGGAGGCAGGGGCAGCGAATGGGCAGTCAGGGGGGCGGGGCCGCAGGGAACGCAGCGGCGGGAGTGGCAAGAGGCAGCGGGGGCACAGAAAGGAAAAACAGGGGGAGAGCAGACAAAATCACGGGCACAACAACAGTGGGGCAGCGAGGGGCACAGAAAGGAAAAGCAGGGGGAGAGCAGACAAAATCACGGGCACAACAACAGTGGGGCAGCGAGGGGCACAGAAAGGAAAAACAGGGGGAGAGCAGACAAAATCACGGGCACAACAACAGTGGGGCAGCGAGGGGCACAGAAAGGAAAAGCAGGGGGAGAGCAGACAAAACGGGCACCGGGGCCACAAGCGGAGGGCGATCTTACCTACAGGAGCAGCGGGCAGACAACACAGGCGGAGCTGTGTGGTGGGGGAGCGACCTACCTGGCAAGGTCAAGGGTCGCTCTCCTCACCGTGCAGCGGCCGCCATTTATGGGGAGGTGGGAGGGAGGAGCAGCTGGGAGGCGGGAGGCAGGGGCAGCGAATGGGCAGTCAGGGGGCGGGGCCGCAGGGAACGCAGCGGCGGGAGTGGCGAGAGGCAGCGGGGGCACAGAAAGGAAAAACAGGGGGAGAGCAGACAAAATCACGGGCACAACAACAGTGGGGCAGCGAGGGGCACAGAAAGGAAAAGCAGGGGGAGAGCAGACAAAATCACGGGCACAACAACAGTGGGGCAGCGAGGGGCACAGAAAGGAAAAACAGGGGGAGAGCAGACAAAATCACGGGCACAACAACAGTGGGGCAGCGAGGGGCACAGAAAGGAAAAGCAGGGGGAGAGCAGACAAAACGGGCACCGGGGCCACAAGCGGAGGGCGATCTTACCTACAGGAGCAGCGGGCAGACAACACAGGCGGAGCTGTGTGGTGGGGAGCGACCTACCTGGCAAGGTCAAGGGTCGCTCTCCTCACCGTGCAGCGGCCGCCATTTATGGGGAGGTGGGAGGGAGGAGCAGCTGGGAGGCGGGAGGCAGGGGCAGCGAATGGGCAGTCAGGGGCGGGGCCGCAGGGAACGCAGCGGCGGGAGTGGCGAGAGGCAGCGGGGGCACAGAAAGGAAAAACAGGGGGAGAGCAGACAAAATCACGGGCACAACAACAGTGGGGCAGCGAGGGGCACAGAAAGGAAAAGCAGGGGGAGAGCAGACAAAATCACGGGCACAACAACAGTGGGGCAGCGAGGGGCACAGAAAGGAAAAACAGGGGGAGAGCAGACAAAATCACGGGCACAACAACAGTGGGGCAGCGAGGGGCACAGAAAGGAAAAGCAGGGGAGAGCAGACAAAATCACGGGCACAACAACAGTGGGGCAGCGAGGGGCACAGAAAGGAAAAACAGGGGAGAGCAGACAAAATCACGGGCACAACAACAGTGGGGCAGCGAGGGGCACAGAAAGGAAAAACAGGGGGAGAGCAGACAAAATCACGGGCACAACAACAGTGGGGCAGCGAGGGGCACAGAAAGGAAAAACAGGGGGAGAGCAGACAAAATCACGGGCACAACAACAGTGGGGCAGCGAGGGGCACAGAAAGGAAAAACAGGGGAGAGCAGACAAAATCACGGGCACAACAACAGTGGGGCAGCGAGGGGCACAGAAAGGAAAAACAGGGGGAGAGCAGACAAAATCACGGGCACAACAACAGTGGGGCAGCGAGGGGCACAGAAAGGAAAAACAGGGGAGAGCAGACAAAATCACGGGCACAACAACAGTGGGGCAGCGAGGGGCACAGAAAGGAAAAACAGGGGAGAGCAGACAAAATCACGGGCACAACAACAGTGGGGCAGCGAGGGGCACAGAAAGGAAAAACAGGGGGAGAGCAGACAAAACGGGCACCGGGGCCACAAGCGGAGGGCGATCTTACCTACAGGAGCAGCGGGCAGACAACACAGGCGGAGCTGTGTGGTGGGGAGCGACCTACCTGGCAAGGTCAAGGGTCGCTCTTAACAACTTGAGACGGGCAACGCCAAACAGCCAGTATACAATTTGCTAACTCTGGCCACTGACATAGCTTTCCATGCCAATACTGGTGCACCTGAAGACTGCGATTCTCTGGGACAGGTTCTGCAACATATGCATTGAACTGGGTGCATATGCACTCAGAGTTATTGACGAGGTCAAAAATGAAGCAATACTTTCAATACTTTTCAAAGTCCAGAGAAAATTTCCCTTTACGGAAGGGATCTAGAACTTGTGCCAAGTACCACAGTGAGGCTTCATTGACTTCAAATGCCATGATTGGTGAAGGGACATTTCTATGCATCATTGCAAGTCATTTCTCATGCATTGTAAAATAAAATTTCCTGAATTGCTCCTCAACATTTCTTTGCTTATCAAGTGGCAAGCATTCTAAAACGGAACATGTTGCAGTACCAAAGTCACTAAAAGTGTCGCCCAGCCTACTCTCAAGGAGATGTTACACATCTACACCAATTACACTGAACACTTGGTAGACAAGGGTGTTTTTCAGACTCTAGTTTTTTCATTATGTCCACTACAGCAGTCCTCTTTTCCTGTAAAAATCTAAGAATGCAGTAGAGTGTACTTTTTCACACATCACTATCAATATGCGACTGAAGATCCTCACATTTCGTGCCTTTGGCATCATCACTAAGCAAAAATTCTGTAACCGGTCGCCACATAGATAATATAGCATTCACGGCCTCTAGGACTGAAAACCACTGGCTAAATGACACAGTTGGGATGACTCTCTCTTTGATGCCACACAAAATGAGAAATATTTCCATTTTAGTTCCAGCGCATAACAAAACAGTGCACCAGAAAGGACTACAAAGTCAATAGCATTCTTCATTAACTCTGAAGATTGTAAAGATGCTTTCAGCATACCATCTAGCAAGTCGCAAGGATCTCTTACAGGAAAACACTTCAGCTCAGGTATCGATTTTTACAGGTCATCACACAACGTTTTCATAAAGGTAGCTGAATCACTGCAAATACAAACAATATCACTCCAATCTTTGTTGAGCTTGGTTAGAACTTTTTGCACTAGCATTCAAGTGACACTGCGTTCCATGTTTTCCAAAAGTAAGGTGTCATGTTTACACCACTATACCAGATGCTTGGTGACAGCACTCTTTTCACATCTATACCTGTCACTATACCTTGCATTGAATGTTTAAAGCCTGGATTGTTAGGCAATTCACCTACTATCAATACTGACTTGCAAGAAAAGGGGCCTTATGTATCAAAGGGTTTCACCCATTCTCTGTAAATGTGATGGTACATATTGGGAAAGATTCTTATGATACCAGACATTTTACCTATCAGTGAAAGAATCAAACATAGCCAAAATATCAAATATAATTTTGATATTTGCTGATTCTCTACAGTTTATCAAATAAATAAGACCTAAAACATGCTTCTAAACCTGGAATCTTTGGGCCAAAGACCACAAAACTGAAAAAAGCAAAAGGAAGAATAAACAATATTTTAGTGACATCCCTAAGCAACTTAGCCCAGTCTTTCTTGCTGCTAGCTTTTATCACAAAGTTACATTGTATTGGCCCCTTCAGGAAGAAATAAAAATGACACTTTCACTCTCCCTTTCCTTTCTTTGAATGGCATTTAATTTGTGGCTGTGCAGGTGTTTATCAGTGTTTATATGTTTACACTGGTGAGGGTTATTTCCCTTTTGATAGGGTGTTATCAGTTAATATAGGTTTAAACCTAATACAGGATAGCTTACCAATAATATTGAGGCCCTGAAATCTGGGGGGACCCCCCCCCACTCACAGATGCACCTGCTATGGCCAACTCCTGTTTGCCTGTGGTGGAAGTAGGCTTAGTGAACTTGTTGATTTTCCTCTGCAAAGGCAGTGGGTCCTGCTTATCCTTACCCATGAGTGAACCTGAAGTGGCCGTGTCAGAGGGTGGAGTTAGGTATACTAAGAGCCCATTCTGATTAACGATTTATGAGAATTATCTTCCTTCATCACAGTGACAGATCCCCCCAGCGCTCCTCTGAACACCCCTTGGATATCTGATATGTCGTTTTGGGACTTGGCATTTTCCTGCTTCGTCCTTGGCAGTGGCCCTCTCTTCCCTTGACTTCATGTGCTGTGGTCACCCTCGGCTATGGCATAGTGCTCCCTTGAGGCCACTGCATCCTGTGTCTGGCCCAATCCAGAGCCCAAGCTGCCATTCATTACCTAGATGCTACAGGCGCCAAGGATGTCTTCCTGCCGTTCATATACCTATTCATGCTCAGGCAGATTGGTGTATCTCTTCGTCTCAGGTGTGGCCAACCACTACTACTGGCCATGTTCCACAGGTCATAGCAGCCCACTTCTCATCCATTGCCATTGCGAATCCCGCTGCTCCTGGTCAGGCCTCTGCCTACCAGTTTCCTTTTACCCTGCAGGTCTCTCTGATGGCTTGCTGTCTTACCGCCTCCCCACTTATGCTGGCCTATGGCTCTCATGTGGTCCTCTGTAGTCTTGAACCTCCTTCCAGGACATGGCAGTCTGCCCCCACTGTTGTGGACACACGTCAGTCCACAGAGGCTGCAACACTGAGGCTCCCCACCGCAGGCCATGATGTGACCTGCAGCGTGTCAGATGCCCGGAGCACTCAGCTCCCTGAGTGCAATGGCCTGCCCTCTAGTCTGTTGCCGCAGCAGTTCCAGCAGTCAGTCCCTTCCCATGGACTCGTCACTGCTCCTCCATGTGGGCACGCCCAGGCCCTCCCTGGTCCACAGCCACACCAGTGTTGCCAGGCAGGCTTCCTCAGTGAAGAACTGCCATTTCGACCCCTGATGTTCCTCGACTGTGCCTCCTAGGTCACTACCTCCTCTTTGGGTCGCACCACACCAACACCGCTCAGACTTGGCCATTCTGCGTTCTGCTCCCCTGCTCACCTCACGGCCTCAGCAATCCATGTCTGCTTTAGTGTCTCGGCCACCCCAATTGTACTGGCTCCACATGCAATGTAGCAATGGTGCTCCCAGGGCTCGCGTTCATGTAGGTTGTTAGAGGAACCTCAGCGCTCCGAATTATGGCAGATTTATCAGGGGTGTCTCCAAAGCTCAGCAACAAGAGCCCACCATCTTAGGCAGCTCAATCATGCTTCCTGTTATGGGCTTTTATAGATATTGTTTTCAAGTGGGTTAATCCAGTTGAAGTGGACCAGAGATGCAGATATTTGAATGTATTAAGTTGTTAATTAAAAAGTAAGTGATTAAAATGCATGGTCCCAGTTGCCACCGAACCTGCTATTGCAATAATTCAACCTTCACAAAAAGCTCTACTAATACATCTCAGTCCTGACCTAAAGCACCTTTTCTGTTCCAGAAGCTGAGCCTTAGCCATCTCTAACAATGCACCTCAATCCTGGCCTGCAGCACCGTCACCCAGCTTTTCAAAAACATGTGCTCTAATGAACAGATCTGCCAATGCATGTCAACCGTAACTTGCATTGCCATTAAGCCGACCGTTCCATTCGAGTTTCTGTGTACCAGCAGGTCATTACTTGTTGCAGTGGCTGTTGGATACATTCTTGAATTTCTTGTTGTGAATCCTAGTTCCAGTTTCCCTATACCTTGTCCCAGTGTTTGTTGTATACGGCCAGGTCCTGATCCCAGCATTCTTGTTCTTGATTTGTAAAGCCCTTGCTTTCTCCCTGTCTCCTTGCTACTTGTTTGTCATTATTCTGATTTTTCTTTCCACTCTGGTTTTTTGTTCCATTTCAAATTCAGTCTACTGTCTGTTGCAGTTCATATCTTTTTACAGTGTGACCTCTGGCTTGGTCTTCATTCTCATCAGGTAAGGGAAAGACTTCTGTTGTTGTGCCCAGGTCCTTTGGAGTCTTACCTGTCTCAGTGTTGTCAGTCTCGGTCCACCTTGCACTGAGTACAAGAGTCTCTATAACAGCAGGGCCAACTATGTCTTTACTATAGGGCTTTTGTTAAGGGCAATCTGCTGGTGCCAATTCAAAAGGGTTTCTTCGCTCTACTAACAAATCTCTTGACCTATAATCAGGGGTGTGGAATTTATTAAAATATCTACTTGTCCATGGGGCAGGTTGCTTCATAAATCAACTTGTGCTGTAACAAAATCCACTTGTCCCTTTTGATGCGGCGACAAATTATGGCAGCAATCTCATTATGTAGGAGCTCTGAAATAGCCTCTCTATTATGCTAGGGCTCCTTCCATAGTGGGGTTTGAATACTAGCAATTCCCTTATGTTTCCACGTTTCCGCAGAGCTACATACTGGGGCTGAAGGTAGTGGTAAGCAAGAGTTCCAGGGTTGGAATGCCCTTTTGAGTCTGTGCAAACCTACTTACTTGCATGTTTTGATGGTTTTCACTGACTCTTCTCTAATCTTTTCCCATACTGAGAAAGGTTGGATATTTACTCCTGACAATGGCAGACATAAAACTTCTTCCAGGGTTGAAAAAAAAGTGGTTAGAGGGAAAGTAAACTTGCAAACACTCAGTGGCGGCTCGCTGAGGGAGTGGTGCGGGGCGGTGTGCCGGGGCGGGGGAGGTGCAGGGTGGGGGATAGTGAACTCGGGCATACGACGGACAGAACTCAGAGGGAGTTCTGTCCGTGGTAAGTCCGAGTCCACTAGCCCCCCACCCTGCCCCTCCCCCACCCTGCCCCACACCACTCCCTCAGCGAGCCGCCACTGCAAACACTCAGAATTTCGCATGAGCAAATCAACACCTGCATATTTGCTCATGCTAAAATGCAGTTCACAAATATTTTCTAGGATTACTAATTCTTGGGCTAATTCTGTAAAGTCTTGTGAATTCACAAAAGTCATATATCTGCACTTAATCCAAGGACATGGGTGCACTTTATTTAATAATTGGGCCCCTTCTTAGGTCTGGTGTTAACCATGACCTATTGTGTTTATTAAAATTGTGTCTCTCTCTCTGTGTCTATCAGCTTGCTTCACTGTGAGTGACAGCATTCTGTTCTTTCACAAGGAGCATATCGACACACAGTTGTTTTGTTCAGTGCCAGGAACTACTGTGAAATGTGTGCTTTTTGAGACCAAAACAAGTTTTGCTTTTGCCAATGTTTGTTATAATGGTCAGGGCCCGGTAGCTTCCACACCAATAAGGTTTTACAAAAATCATGCCAAAACAAGTCACGCTTTGACAAAACCAAAAGGCTGACCAACAATTTCAGACCTACTGGCTTTACCAATGCTTGTTTTTCCATTATGAATATTTTTGAGAAATACTAGCGTACATCAACACATTTTACTAAATGATGCTGCAAAGAAATGGTACCTACAAATATTACCTTAACTGCAGGCAATTCCTTTCCCTGATCCGTATTGTGGTATTGTAACCTGGCAGCTAAAGGGTTTGTACTGTAGGAGGTAGGGCCTCCTTGTCCCAAGGACAAAATACACAAGAAAACTTGTTGCCCTTGACCCCAAACAATATGTCCTGGGCGTCGGGCTATAGGAGTTCCACATCCCTGGCCTATACCAGTACATCCCTTACTTCGATCAAAGCTTGTCCTTGTCTGTCTCCTATCTCTCTCCTTGTCCCTGCTTACAGCCATCTCCTGTCCTCTGTAGTGCTATGTCCACAGATATAATGTGATTGTCCTAGTTTATACCTTGTCCTGTCATCTTGCTACAGGTTACCTCTGAAATCAGCTGTCCCAGTTCACACCTTCAGTCCGTGCCTTGGTTTCCATACTTGCACCCTTTTTCCTACTTCTTGGCACACTGTAGTCAATTTCTCAGAGTCCACGGCTAACTCCCAATCACTGACATTAAAAACATATTGTTGTCACTCTCATATCCATATTCCTCATTCAGAATGTCCCCTCTACAGAAGGACACTCTGCTGAGTTTCGATACTCTTCCATCTTGCACTTTCGTAACCTACTTCATAACTTTAACAACCCTTTGGGAATCTGACCATAAAGGGTGTCTCTTAGGAATCATCCCAGGTTTCCTTATTCTAACCCAAATTCCTACTACAAGACCCAAATTATTCCTTTCTTTTCCACAAGTCTTCAACATCTGACATTTCTGTTTCTCCTGATACTTTTTTTTTTGTAACTTATTTTTATTATAATACTGCATTGTTCAACACAAACATCATTGCATTCCACTTTTTTTTTCTTTGTTACATAGGTTACACAGGTGCTAATAACCCAAATTACATTACAAAGCGTACGTTACTCCAGGATCTCAAACCTACTCTTCAGTTATCTTTACAGTCCGTGTGCTATGGTCACAAGGATACGGATCCTACAGCATGAATAAAAATTAAACAATAACAATATAACAATTGCACAGCAGCAACCGGTGACTAACTCCACTCCCAGGATTGGGGTTCCATCTCGTTAATTATTCCTAGTACGGGGCCGACCGACCACCCATTCTTCAATAGACTGTGTGAGCGGTGTGGGGAGGGGGCCCTACTAATTAGCAACATCTATCTTCTACTGCTCTTGGGGATCTGGGCTGTCCTATGTCTCTGTGTGTGACAAAGATGAGTTCCGTTGTTCCCCCTGGGAAACAGCTGAGTCCGGGTCCTGCTGCGAGTCCGGTATTTCTCCTGATACTTTTTAACTCACTCTTTCATCTCTACACCATTGTTCACTGTGGACCTCTCCTGCTATTGTCTAGTCAACTACCATTGAACCAATGTTATCATTGGTTTCGTGCATCTCAACAACTGAAAAGGTGGTTTGCCAGTTACACCACTGGGAGTAACTATATAACACAATAGTGTAGCCTGCAAACCTCTTCTCCAATACAACGCTAATTTTAGGGCTACTTGAATTGACTGATTCAATACCGTTACATCTCTCCAACTGGCCATTAGCTTCCGGGTGGTACAAAGCAACTCTGGTGTCTTTAATTCCAGACAACATTAACAACTACTTCATCTTTCCAGATGAAAATTGTACCCCGTTATCATTGACCACTCCCTTAGGAATACCCTCTCTAGTGAAAATATTTTAGTCCATAAGAAGCAAGGTGTAGGATTCCTTTTTTGGAAGAATCAAAAAGAGTCCCAATATGACCACAGCCACCTTGCTCCAAGGTTCACCTGAAATTTCAAGTGGGCAAAGTGGACCTAGTAAAGAACGAGCCATGTTATCACTTTTGTTACACGCTTAACATTCTCTCTACCATCGAACAATTCCAGTATCCATTCCAGGCCACCAAAATTGCTCCTGTAGTTTCCTCTTAGTCCCAGGCATAGCACAATGTCCTTCATCGGCCAACTTCATTATTTTTTATGTAAACCTATTGGAGGCGCCTATTGGAGGCACCACCTTGTCACCTTTAATCAGTATATCAGCAACAAAAGCCAACTAATTTTTCACCTTTTTAAAACAAGTACGATCTCCTCACAATTTCCTTTCACTTGGTCATCCCTCCACAAGGAACTGTTTGACAGACATTATATCTTGGTCTATTGCCATCACTTGTTTCCAAACTTCTTTAGACAACACTCCACCATAGGCTAAAAAGCAACTATCAGCACCTTTAAAAGTAGCAGCAACATCACATTCCTCATCCACATCCACACAATCTGTTGCCTCGCATAATGGCAACCCAAACAATCAATACACTTGTACATTTAACTTCTAATCTCTGTGACATAGCCCTTTCCTCACCTGGCACCAAATTATGTTTTAGAGGCTTGTGGTCAGTATAGTCAAGAATAACTTTATTTTGGTTCAGAAAACCATAAAAAGTATCACAGATTCAAAAATATAAAATACAAAACATATAAAATTCACAATAAAAGTTTAAAACACCTTATAAAACTGCACCAATTTCATGTTAAGCTTTTGAAAAGTGTCAGTTTAAGCAATAAGCTATTAACAAAATAATCTTTATACAGTTTTACTCATAGTGCTTTCTAATCGCAATAGAGCCTCTTATGTAATTAGCTACTACAATGCAGATTTCAGCAGTAGCCAATGACTGTAAAAAGCCTCGATATACGAACAGGGACGAATATTCCTTAGTAGAGGCAGCAGGAATCTAGTTCTCTCCGATTTATACAATGTGCAAAATAGTACAAAGTGCATAGTGCTTTGTCTGGAGGAGTTATCAAACGGACAGGGCGTGAGCCTGGATGACCACCCTCCTTGCCGTGGAAAAACCAGCAAAAAGTGCACAGTGCATAAACGGAACCTTGTTAGATTAAATCGGAACTTTAACTTAACAGAAAAAGTTAAATAAAATTGTGGAGGGGCAGGAAACAAGCGGGGCTCTCCCATATCGCCATATTGGTGACAAATACGCCTATTACCCCTGGTACGGTACACCTCTTTGATAATAATTTTGGCATTTGGAGGAATTCTTTCAGGGTTTTCAAGGAATGTTCAAGATCTATCTCATGGTATTTTCTCCTCAGATAATGAAACCAGGGAATCTTTAAACATTATCTGATTTTAAACAGTCTTTGATAACATCGTGTGAAAACATAAAGTCCTTTGAAATCTTGGCCCATAAGTACAAGGGGGCACTGCCTATCCGGTCTTCTATGAATTCTAAACCCAATTCCGTGTGGCACAATAGGGTAGAGGCGCTTTTCGGTAGCGTCAATAATCTTTTAATAAATTTATTTTCAATTACTACAAGCTGTTGATTGTTATCGTAGCCGCAAACCCTCACTCCGTAAGTGGCAATAGAAAGACATTTAGCTCTATAAAGGGTGATTAGTTCCTTTACAGGCTTGTGCCCCAGTTTACAAGCAAAGCGAAATAGTGCATCCACCGCCCTACTTGTCTGCTGCACTCTCAGACATAGAAGAGGTTCCCATTCATCTGGTTGTTGAATAAATTACCTAGGTATGAGAAATCATTAACCTTTTCTATTTTCTTTCCCTGCACAATTAAAAGTTTTAGTTTTTTTTTTTTGATAATCAATTTTATTGACATTTCCAAAACTTAAAACATACGAAGACAAAGAATATTCAATATAGCAGAGATTATCACCATCAGACAGTAGGAGGCGTAAGCCAGAGAAATCGTCCATAAGCACGATGTGACCTTTAGAGGGAAGAAGCAGTCATGTACAGGAGAAGCGGACACAAATTTAAAAACAGTAAATTTAACCACTTGCCCCATATCCTCTCGAACTTTTTAGGGCATCCCCTGGCCTCAAAAAGGGGTTCCTCCTAGGCCGCACACCAGTCTACCCCACTGCGCCATTTACGAACAGTAGGAGGCTTAGCTTGGGACCAAGCAGCGGCGATGTCGTGCTTGGCAACCGCCACCGCCGTGCCCAAGAAACGCTTGTCAGCTCGAGAGCCATCCAAGCCGTCAAAAACTCAGAGGAGGAGGCGCAGTGGGTCATGGGGGACCTGCCAACCCAGTGTTTGTGTAAGTGCAGATTCTATACCCGTCCAGAAGGAGGTGAGACCGGGACATTGCCAGACCATGTGGTAAAAATCGGCCGGGGCATAGCCACAACGGGTACAGTCAGGTAGGGGACGCAAGCCCGCCTTATGTAGGCGTACCGGAGTCAGATATGCTGTGTGCAGATAGTAGAGTTGGATAAGGTGCAGTTTGGAGGAGGTAGTCAGAGTCTTGGGTGCCATTAGAGCGTCTCGCCAATCTACTTCCTCCAGGGGGCCCACCCATCCCTCCCAGCGAGCTCGCAGCGCGTCCAAGGTGGCTGGGCCGTTGTTGACCAGCGAACGGTAGATCCGTGACACTCCCCCCTTCCCCTGGTCGCCCATCATGACCTGCGCCTCCAGCGGGTTGAATTCGGGGAGTGAGGTACCAGGGGGAACATGTGTAAGGAGGGCGTGGCGGAGTTGCAAATATTTGTAAAACTGTGTCGGGTAGAGGGAGTGGCGTTGCTGTAAATCTGAGAAGGCCCGGATGTGATCACCAACCCAAACATCCCCAAGAAGTGTAATCCCAATCCGGTCCCACTAGCGAAACCCACTGAGGGCCGATACCTACAACAGCCAAGTCCCATGCCACAGGGGAGTATGTTGGGTGAGTTTCTTGTCCCAACGTGTGTATCGCAGGGCCGAGCGCCATGCCATCAGGACCGCCCTGGTGATGGGTGGAATGGTCTGAGAGATAGGGGAACCGTACAGGTAGGCCTGCAGCTGAGGGAAGTCCACGGTCCCGAGCTCAGCCGGTAAGCCGGGTTCGACCAGCCCCCCGCAAACCAATCGTGAATGACAATAAGTCGGGTAGCGAGGTAGTAGAGATGGAGGTTGGTCATTCCCATACCTCCATCGAAGGGAGGTATCCAACAGCGGGTTAGGTCCATACGTGGTCTGCCATTCCCCCACAGGAACTTAGTAATCACTCCATCGAACTCGCGAAACCAACTACCCGGGAGATGAAAAGTAATGTTCTGCAAAATATATATAAAGCGGGGAAGGATCATCAAAAGTTTTAGTGGTTTTTGGCCCGCATACCATTATGCATGATTTTATCAAATTAACTTTTAAATTGAGAGAGGTCATAAAATCAGTAAAAGCATCAAGAGATCTCTGCAAGCTCATAGCTGTCTTCGCTAGTAAAACCGTGTCATCTGCATAAGATAAAAGCGGGACAAATTTATTACCAATTTTGAGGTAATCAAGTTCCCTACTTAATAAGAAAGCCTCCAGCACGTTTGTGTAAATTAAAAACAGAACGGGGGCTAGGATACATCCTTGCCTAACTCCCTCTGTTAAATAATTGGGTGGGTTCTTTCCCTTTCACAGCCATATTATTATAGGGATTCTGCACATATACAGAGCTATGCACAGGATGATAGGACCTCAGAATATAGTGGTGATCCAACCATAAACCTTAGCACCTAAAACCCCAATCCGACTAGCCTTAGCGTCTCATTAGCAACAAGGTTACCAATGACTAGACAACCCAGAACACGGTATCTCTCTCTCGGACTTGCAGAAGCAAGAACACCCTTTCATCACTCACTCATACCTGTCCGCAACGTGCGTAAGAAGAGACACTGTATAGTTCAAAATGTTTATTTCAACTAACGTGCTCTAAGGTACAGTACACGTGTCAGTACTATCAGCATAATGCATAAGAACAATATAATCAGCATAGTTACAACTCCATAGAATACAAACGGGGAAAGCATTTCATAAAGCAGTGGATATAGGGCTAAATGACCTTACCACCCTCCCCGTGCTAGTAGCTAGTTTATTATAAAAATAGAAGACCTCTGGGCATTGTCTAGCGAACCCCCATACCTCAGTGTCTAGATGTAAAGTCTACATCAGCAGACAATCACAGCTATTCTCCCTGTAAAGGTTTTTCTCCAAGTGTCTCTAAAGCGTGAAAACCGCAATATTAAAAGCACACAAATTTCTCCATGGCAGCTGTACATAGTGTTATGTCTAGGTGCGAGGGACTGGCCAGATCAGCAAGAACAAGGGACGTTGTTTTTCGACCTTGTACATGTTGTGCAGACGTAGCCCAAAGGGAACAGGAGAAAAGGTGAAAGACAGAAAATGCAGACAGTTCTAAAATAACTTGGCAGGAGCAGAGGCTGAGAGAACAACGGCTCAGAGTAACGTGCGCAAAAAAGGCATCATGGCAGCCAGGCCTAAGTCAGCGCAGCAAAGCAGACCAGGAGGCCACAATCCACATGACAATATCTTATAGTGACTGTGGTGCTAGAGTGAAGCGTACGAAGAAGGGTTACCAATGCTATTTCAACCCCCATGCCTTCCATTATGACCCATAATTTATCTTGGTTGACAGTGTCGAAAGTGCTGGATAGGTCCACAAAGGTTAGATGGATAGAGCTCTTCATGGACCTAACATGATTATTAATGTTTAAGGATAAATTGAGACATTGTTTAGTAGTACCCGCCCCCTCCTAAAGCCACATTGAGTGTTGGACATAATCCCATTAATGGATGCCCAATCTTCCAAACATGCAAGAAGGACCCTGCCCAGAACCTTAGCTGTGGCACCAATCAATGAAATGAGCCTATAACATACCGGATCACTTCTAGCACCTTTTTTGAAGACTGGGACCACAATTGCTTCCTTCCATGAAGAGGGCAATGGGCCATTAATGGCTGCTTTAAAAACGTTCATTAGCAGAGGTGCCCACAGCTTACGGTTATTATTATTTTTTTGGGTCAAAACTGTGTTTGTTGGTTTTCAGGCAAGTATTCAAATAGTCTGAGTACAGTGTAACAGGGTGTCTAGTGATTACATCTCTAATACAGTTCACAGTTTGCTGCATGTAAGCGCCTTATAGTACATTAGTATATCTCAGTACCTTACCTGAATACACCATCCCCCAACCCCGTTCAACATAACTGTGGTACATGGGAACAATCTTTGACATGAATTCGAGAGTGTCCTGTGGAGGTTTCCGGAAAGACGACCAGACCGGAGGTTGTATTGCTTCTCAACTTTCCCTTGTGTCGCCCCTTAGGTTGTTACGAATTAGAATTGAAACAGGTGTAATGCTCTGGTTCGTGTGGGGCATGCGAAAAGAGGCAATCCTGTGGATAGGTATCCCACCAGGGGACCCCATATATATTAAAAAATGTTGTATGAATCTGAGGCGATGTCTGCCATTCTTTCCATTGTGACTGCCCTCCATAGTCAGGCGTGCCATTTCATGAGGGAGGGTGCTGAAGATCGCTTCCACGCGGCTGCCAACGCCATCTTCGCCGCCCCTAAGTGCAGCCACATTACTGCTTTATCACTGCTCATTTGGTAGTGAAGATTGTCGTTACGTAGCCCCAACAGAATCATCTTGGGGTCATCTGGTATTGGGTATCCTAATATGGTTTTCATCTGGGCAAGAATCTCCGTCCAGAAGGGGTGGATGTTCGGGCAGTCCCACAAGATATGTTTAAAGTCCCCTAACAGGCCACAGCCTCTCCAGCACAGCTCGGACGAGTGGGGAAAACGTTTCTTGAGCTTAGTGGGGTATAGGTATCAGTCATACATAAGCTTATAATGTGCCTCCCTTAGTCCCATGGAGTGGTTACACCGTGGGATGTCTCGCCAGAGCCGTGACCAATCCAGATCTAAAATAGCTTCCCCCAGTGTATGTTCCCAATGCGCTACATGTTGTGGTCTTGCCGTTGTTTGTGCGGAAAGCAACTGTTCATATAGAAAGGAGATGCAGCCCTTGGCTCCACTGCCCCTTTTAGCAAATTGTTCCAGGGGAGTCAGATCCCTGGTGGCTGCCTCCCTTGTGGTCGTCTGCGTGACCCAGTGTTTAAGTTGGGTGTATCTAAATAGTTCCGTGTCCGGAAGTTTAAAGTCGCGTTTGCATTGATCGAACGTTTAAACATATCTGAAATCGACAGGCAGTCGCCTTGTCGCCATGCTTCATATGGCCCCAGTCTTTGTGCCGGAGGGTTGAGATAGATGGGTGTATAGGGGGAGGGAAAAGTAGTCCAACCCTTCTGCCTGTTTATGTCGTCTCAGACCCGTAGTGTGGTCCGTGTGGGCATGCTCAAATATACATTCACCGGGCGGTCAGCTTTGGGTTTCCAGATTAAGTCCCAGATGTATTTTCCTGCCACCTCCCTATCCATGTGTAACCAGTGTTTGTCGGATTCCCTCACCGACCATTCCGGTATCACCCGAAGTTGGGCTGCCCTATAGTAAAGGAGATAGTCTGATAGTGCGATGCCCCCCTGCCGCCTTGGAGGCGCGCAGGACTTTGTAAGGGAGTCGGGCCCTTTGTCCCTGCAATATAAACCTCGTCACCATAAAGCGGAAATCAGAGAAGAGCCCTCTGTCCAGTGTGATGGGGAGACCCTGAAACAAATAAAGCAGCCTAGGTAATACTGTATTTTTCACTGCCTGTATATGCCCTAGCCATGACAGGTATATTGGTGCCCATCTTTTTAAGTCCGTTTTCCGATGTTGTATCAGCAGGGGATAGTTAACTTTAAATAACCCCTCCAGGCGTGGGTTTATCTTTAAGCCCAAGTAAGTTATGTCTTTCTTGTCCCATTGGAAAGGTGTAGTAGCCTCCAGGGCTTCCTTGTCAGCTTGGGACAGATTTAGATTGAGTATGGAAGATTTTGTTAGGTTGATTCGAAAACCTGCCACCCTTTCAAACAGTTGCAGTTCTTCCAACAGTGGGGGCAGCGATGTTTGAAGAGCTGTCAGGGCAAGCAGGACGTCATCCGCAAATAAAGATATTTTATGTTCCGTGGTGCCAAAGTGAACCCCTGTATCTCCTGTGTGGAGCGTATCTTAGTGGCCAATGGTTCAATACTCAGTGCGCAGAGAAGAGGTGATAGCGGGCACCCCTGTCGGGTTCCCTCGCCCAAGGGAAAGAGGTTGGAGCTCACCCCATTGACCAGTACTCTTGCCGTTGGTGCAACGTAGTTTGCCCGAACCATTTTTATGAATTGGTCACCGAAGCCAAACCTCCGGAGGGTGGTAACAAAAAAAAGGCCCAGTCGACACAGTCAAGGGCTTTCTCAGCGTCTAGACCTACTAAGATCGCCGGAACCCCTTTTTTTGTCGTATTCTCTATTAAGTGTAAGACCCTCCGGATGTTGTCATGCATTTGCTGGCCTTTGATAAACCCTGATTGGTCTGGATGTATGAGTTCGAGAAGTATGGTGTCTAGTCGCGTAGCCAAGATTTTTGAATAAAATTTGGCATCAAGATTTAAGAGGGCGATGGGTCTGTATGAGCTGCACTGTTTGGGGTTTGTGCCTAGTTTGGGTATTACTGAGAATATTGCTTCAGTCATCGTGGGTGTCACCGTTCCTGTGATTGCCATGTGGTTGAACAGGGCTACCAAATGAGGGATGAGCTCTGGTCCAAATGTCTTTAAAAAGTGGGCTGTCAACCCATCCGGCCCTGGGGCTTTATGAGATTTCAGGGCTCTCAATGCTCCTCGGACCTCTTCCTCTGTGATTGGACTCCCTATCCACTCCTTTTGTGCTTTCATGATTTGGGGTAGATTGATGTCTTCCAAGTACGCCAGCTGAGCTTGCACTGTTGGATGCTCTGCAGTGTATAATGTCTTGTAAAAGTTCCCAAAGATTTGTGCCTTAGCCGTATTTGAGTCAGTGGTCTCTCCCGCACTGTTCTCAATGTCCCCAATGTATTATTTTTCCCTTTTGACTCGTAGTTGTTGTGCTAAGTGTGAGCCTACTTTGTTGCCCTGGTCATAGCCTATCCGCTGTAATCTCAGGAGGGTAAGTTCTGCTCGATTGGTATAGATGGCATTTAGTTTCCCCTTTAATGCTGTCACTTTGCGCTGGTGGGTTAGTGTTGGGGTCTCTTTGGGTAGCTTTTCGGCCGTGGTGAGCTCAGCCTCAAGGGCCTGTCTCTCCGCGGTTCTCTGTTTGTTCAGGGTAGAGTTCAAGGCAATGCATTGCCCTCTTGTCACCGCTTTAAAGGAGTCCCACGTAATTGCAGGAGATGTATCCCCTGTGTTGTTTTGAAGGAAGTAATCTTTTATTGAGGTGCGTAGGTCGTCCCGTAACAGTCTGTCTCGAGTCAGCGAGTTGGGGAAGTACCACCATCTATATTTCGGAGGGGGGGCTTCCCAGTCAAGAGTCAGTTCTAGAGGCGCATGATCTGAGTGCAATGGGCTGTATGGAGGCCATGCGTACGGCCTGTACCAGGGTGTTACTTACAAAGGTATAGTCTATTCGCGAGTAGCTTCTGTGCGAGTGCGAGAAAAAGGTATAGTCCCTGTCCTGTGGGTGTAATATGCGTCGGGAGTCTGTCAACCCTAGCTCTTCAAACTTCTCTTTCAGTGTTTTGTAGAAGCTGCCCGCGCCGTGTCTGGTAGGGTGAGTGCTATCTAAATTGGGATCCCATGTCAGGTTAAGGTCCCCCAAGAGGATGATTTCCCCTTCTGCAAACCCCCCTAACGTGTCTAAAAAGGATAATATAAAAGGGATTTTGTTGGTGTTCGGGACATAGACTGTGGCGAAGGTGCATACGCAGCCCTGGAGGTGGCCTTTAACTATTACTGTCCGTCCTTCCCTGTCTGCTTAATATCCCGTCGGGGAGAACTGTAATGATTTGGGGAACATTAACGCTACCCCATTATGTTTGGAGGTTGTGGATGATCTGTATATTAGGGGGTAATCTCTATGGCGCAGTCTATGTTCTTCTGATTTCTTTAGGTGCGTTTCCTGGAGCGCCACTATATAACTTCTCCTGTCTGTAACGTATTTCCAGATTATTTGGCATTTCGCGGGGGAATTGAGGCCTTTCACATTCCAGGTGAATGTGGTGATCACCATATTTCTACCTAGTGGTGTGTTCCTTACTGTTTTTGTCCCAGCTATTTTGCTCATTTTCCCCGTCCCCGCCCCTCCCACTGCAAGGTGCAAATGTTTCCTACCTCTTGACCCCCCCATTGTCCCCCTCCTTTAGATGCTCCATGTACCATTACAAAACTTTTAACTTTAAACTTGACATTGCAACATGAGTTAGCATTCTTATGTCATTGTACCATTTATACTGTTCTACTTGTGGTCAAGTGCGCTTAAGCCTACTTATAGTTATCTATTTGACCATGGGAAAAGCAAGAGAGAGAAACCCATGGTAACAGAAACATAGAAAAATGACTTCATGTGGGTTGCGAGTTCCTGGGTCTTCGTATAGTCCGCAGTTGTACCGCCATTGAACCCACCCAACTATGAGAGCCCTAGTATCCCATTTTGGCTTATCTGAGTAGGCGCCCTTTGGGGCAGCGGTGTGGTCAAGCGTCTGGGATGTTCTTTGTTCAATCCATGTAGTCTCGGCCACCTAGCTTCCCCGCCCCTCCGTTGCTTTCTTCTGTTGCTTTATGCGTTTTTGTGTGTTCCATTGATGCTTTTCTTTGGCTGGTTTAGCAGTGCCAGCGGATTCCTCAATGTTGGAGGTTGGCACTTGTTCTTCTTCCTGGGGTATCCCTAGTATTTTCGCTGCTTCTTTAAAGTCAGTAACATGGTACGATTTGTTGTTCAACTCAAAAGCCAGTCCAAATGGGTTTGTCCACCGGTATCGGATCTTTCCTTGCCGCAGTTTATCCATTGCCGGTCTAAATTGGAAGCGTCTGGACAGTGTGGCTGGAGCAATATCTTGAAATAGTGTGTATGATAGGTCCTGGAAGGTAACATTGTCCGCCCTACCTGCTGCTTGGAGTATGGCCTCTTTTACCGGGAATGAGTGGAGTTTGACCAGAACATCTCTGGGGCGCTTCTGAGAGCCCTCCTGTTGCGGACCCACCCGGTGGGCACGCTCGATTTTAATTTTCGTGATCGCATCATTTAGCAGTTACGAGAACGTTCCCGGTACAAAGGTCTCCAGATTCAGGCCCTCCACTGATTCTGCCAGATTTCTTATGCGTATATTATCTCTATGAGATCTGTTTTCCAGGTCTTTAGAATGGCGGATTAGAGTTGAGTTTTCATGTGGTGAGTCCCTTCTTCCATATTTTGCACCTGTTGCTCCAGTTCGTGCACTTTGGCTTCCAAGACTAGTGTTCTCGTGCCAACTGAGTCCACGTAGTTTTGAAGTGCAACCATGCGTCCATTGAAATCCACTTTCAGATTTTCGATGGAGGCGTTCATGTCGGTTCTCAGATCTTCTTTTAATTCCTTCTTGAAGTCTTGCAGTAAGGTGAGAAGGTCCTCCTTGGTTAAAGCCATGGTTTCTTCTGCGGTTGCTGCTTGGTGGGCCTCTGCTGGAGTGAAATAGCTGGACACCCTGCTTTGTTGGTTCTTCTTTGGTGGCATAGAGGCGGCCCAACGGTGACACTGGGATGTGTAGGCCGTTAGGCCGGGTGGTGCATCGGTCTGAGCCTCCCCCGGATGACCTTTGTCACCTGCGCCGTTTGGTGCGTAACTTCAGGTTGCTCTCATGAGAGGTAAAGAGTCATCTGCTTTAGGTGTCCCCCACTTTAGTGCTTCCCCTGCTGATTAAAGTCTGGTGCTTGTCTCTAATTGTGCTATATTTATGGCCACATAGTCAGATTTTCTGTGTGACCACCACGTTCCCCGGGTTGGGTCTTCGTCCCCACTGCCACCGTGGATTTCACCCAGTCTCTCCGCTGTAGCCTGTTGCGGTCGAAGCCACCTTTCCTTTTCTATTTGTGGGCGCTTTTGTCTGCACCCCTCCCGCATTGTAAATTGAGCGTTAGATGTGGTCGTCCTCCTCTATTGGGGTTCTCCACTCCTGCCGCTCAGTGTCGCTCGCTTCTTCCCTGGGAGTGATTGGACCCTTCAAGACCCATTTTGGTCATTCCCCTGGTGGGGGGTGAGGCCCGCCGCACCATGTCTTTCTCCGCCTGAACAGAAAGGCTCAGTGTCCCTGCTGCTTCTTGCCACCTGGACTGCAATAGCCAGCGACCTCGTTCCTTAGACGTAAGCCATCGGGACGGGGGTTGAATCCTGCTGCACGTTTGCCCCCTTTGCTTCACATCGCTCTAGGAGTCCCGACCCGGCGCCATCTTAAAGTCAAGGACGGGCAGACTCGTGCTCAGGGCCGATTCCCGGAGGGCTTCTCTTCCCCTCCCGCAGCCGCTTCATGTGCCTTGCTGCTCTCCCCGCCGTGTGACCCACCTTCATGTATGTGCACCGGAGGGCTGCGGTTCGTCTTCCTCTCCGGGCCTCTTATGGGCAGAGGCGGGTCTGCTCCTTGCTGGGTTGTGATGAGGCGCGTAGGCCTCTCCGCTGAACTTCGTCTGTGTGGGGGGGGGAGAAGTGATTCTAATGATCCCTGCTACTTATCCCCGCTTTCACCAGTTGTCCCTTGCTGGCGACCGCAGGCTCCGTTCGCTTCGTGGCGCCCCTCGATGCTCTATGCCAGTCGTGGCTGCGGCCTTCCGAGCCCGCGTCGATCACTGCCCGCCCCGTTATCATCTGGTGGCATCCGGCGATTCTGGCAGGGTTTCCTCGCTCCTGCTGGGGGCTGCTATGTTTGTTTAGTCCACTGGTTCGGTTGCGTGTCATAAGCGTCACTCACACTCCATTTTTCCCGTGGTTTTCATTCCAATTTTGCGGAGCTCTCGTGGATTATTTCCACTTGGCCATCTTGGTTGGCCATACCCCCCTTAGGGTTATTTTTTAAAGAGGTCAAGGAGCACCCCATCTGGGCCGGGTGCTTTCAGACAGATGCCCTGGGACAAAGCCACCTCCACCTCTTCTACTGTGATGGATAAACTAAGTTGTGCAGCTAAAGGTAAGTCAATAACTATTTCCTCAGGTTCATCCTCTGGCACCTTTCTAAGGGATTAAAAATACCTGAGAAGTGGGCTTCCCATGTTTCACCTAATGTCAGCGAGTCCATCTGCCTCACCTCTTCGGTGAACAATGGACGATTAATAATTTCCCAAAATCTTTTTGAATCTTTCAGAGAGCCTGCTTTTTTCAGGTCCTCCCACGCCATACTCCTCAGTTCCTTCTTTTTGTCTTCAATCACCTTTTATATTTATTCCTTGTAGCTTTAATTAGTTCACTGTCGCGGGGGTAGTACATAGGGCAATTTTTAGTTCCTTATGGGCCTTGGAGCATTCTGAATTAAATCATCGCGTCTCAAGCGGTTACTTTTGAGTGACCTTCCTGGTCAGTCGCTGGACTACGTCACAGCAAAGTAACTCAAACGCCCGAATCAGTTCTGCCAGGGACGAATTAAGCTGTAAGCATCCATCTATTAGATTATAATTATTTATAATAGTTTCTTCGTCAAATTTTTATGGATTCTCACGTCCCCAGCTCAACCTAAATCCTTTTTTAGGGTTAAAATGGATTGGGCCATATTTGGTTTCAGGTTAAGAGAGGCAATAAGAGGATAGTGATCACTTGCACAGTTTGGCTTAACCTTAAAATCCTGTACAAGATTAATAAAATTCTACGACATTAACATCAAATCAATAGAGCTGACCCTACCACCACCAGTGAAGGTAGGGTACAGCGGAAAGGGCTTGTGACCGTGATTGTTTAAGTAGCTTAGATCATTGGCCACAAAAACTAAATTTAGTGTTTCGCCCTGGGGAGAGTGAATAAAGTGAGTCAGGGGCTGACCATCAATGTCTTCCAGCCTAAACACACACTGTGAACTGAACTTACAAATTGTACAGTTAAAATCCCTAACCCATAGAAGACATAGTGGTTGGCACCTCATGGTGGCTTGGGCAATTTCCACTTGCAGGAACTCTATTGCTTGGCAATTTCCTTTGTCAAAAATGTTATGGTACCAATTTACCAATAGTATTTTAGCCTTGGTGAGACCCGAGATGGTTATTAATTGGTACCAAGGGGATACACTTATACATTTGGGTACTATTGATCCATATTTTACCGCTATAAGCACCATTATACCCCCCCCTTAGTTCTCCCCGGTGGGGATGGAGTTGCGGGTACAGAGAAAGAGCGGTAACCGTCAATATAAATGTCATCTAAGGACCAGGTTTCTTGTAGGCATAAAAGATCAAAGCCTATGTAAAGCTCATCCAGCCCCCATTCTCCAATTTAGAGCGTATGCATGCTATATTCCATGATAAAATTTTAAGGTTTTCTGCAGTGACAACTTCCTTCTGAGAAAGACCCTGGTCTAGACTAGCAGGCACCTTAGATATACCATCATCTAAAGTAGCCACTTCTTCAGGTGCATTCGCCCCCTCACTTGTCATGCCCCATTGATTTTTACAGGAGTTGGCCATCAATCAATCTCAGTTAGACCAGAGAGAGCTTCAAAACGTTTTGTCAGGGTGATGGTCTGGGAATTAATAAAGTTGCCATGATTGGGTCTAAATTGAACTTGCCTTTCCAGGGGGTATAAAGCTGTATGGGGAGGATAAAAGAACCCTAGGGGGTATGACCTTACAGGACCATTCACTCCCATCACTTCTGTTAGGCGGTTCAACACAAAAAATGCACATCTACGGTCTCTAAAAGTTAGGACCACACAATCACCCCCCCCCCCACAGATTTCAGCGTGCGGCCGTGGTCAGTCCTAAACAAGAACTTTGTACCCCATAAATAAATCCTGAAATAATCTATTGACTAGGTACATGCGAACATTTCAAATTCAATGATAGAGTAATCCTTCTTGGCAGGTCTAAGAGGAAACAAACTGTATGCCACAACCCATTCATCAGAGTCATCCCTCTGCATCAATACTACTCCCAGCCATAACACTTACATCCATTACTATCACACCTTTCTTCCTGCTTACAAATGGCTTCAAACACAATGCTTGAACAATCCCCATTTTCAATGTTTTAAAACTGTGTTCCTGCTCCTCACTCCATGTGCTCTTTACATTCTTCTGGATTAACCTTCTCATGGGTTCAACTTTACTGGAATAATTCCCTCAAAATCTAGCATAAACGTCTTCTAACTCCAGTAAAGACCACAACTGATCCTCATCAGTAGAATAAGGAGCATCTACATTTGCTTTCACATGGTCATACTTAGGTGTAATCCTTAAACTTGAAATCTTATGTCCTAAATACTCCACTTCCCCTTGACCAAATGTATGCTTATTTTTCTTCACCGTTAACCCAGTTCTTTTAATAATGACAACACCTTCCTTGGGTTGATATCCTGTGCCTTAAGATCCTTTCCAAAGAGTAAAGTATTGTCCCGGAATATCCTCCGTTCAGAGTTTCATTCATCAGCCTCTGAAATACAGCTGATGCACTGGCGAACCTGAATGGCACGCGCTTGTATTAAAATGCCCGTTCTGGTATGATAAAGGCAGCAAAATGCTTGGAGTTCTCATACAGCTCCGCTTGATGATATGTACTCATCAAGTCAATGGTAGAAAATATTGTGGCAACCGACACAGATGCTGACAACTCTTGCTTATGGGGTAATGGGTATTGTCTACTCATACTGCATTGTTCAAACATTGTAAATCAATATACAGTCTTAACTTATCTCTCAGAGATATGGCAATCGGGAATAACCAATCCGAACATTCGATCAGCTCAATTATGTCCTTTGTACACAACTCTTGTAATATTTCTTCAATTCTATTCCTATAAGACAATGGTATGTTACGTACCTTCTGCTTCACAGGTCTCACACTCTCATGCACCACAATTTTATGTTTATAATTACAATATTTGCCTAAGTTCCTTAAATACTTCCTTGAATTCCTCACTCAATTTGGCATATCTCCCTTCAACACACGCATTTGTGCCCAAAGCATACACAGGTGGATTCACTCTAGGGTTCAGTCATGTCCCAAGTTCTTCTTGACGGGGCCACCCCGACATTGAAACCTCCTTCTCTGCAGCAAACACTTTTCCCCATGTTCTTCTTCCTTCAACATATTTTAATTCAATCTCTGGCCTGAAAAACTTTCTGGTTGTACCCAAGTTGGTTCCCGTTTTCTCTTTCCCCCCAATTATTTGAACTGTTCATATCCAATAATAGTGTATCATTCACATGAAACCACCATTACTTTAACTTGCAGCCCATACATTAATACTATGCATTTGGGAACCTCTTTACTTTTAGTGTTTTCTAATATATTTTGCAAACATAACGCTACTCCATCCTCCCCTCCCAAGTAATTCCTTCATCAGTGCCTACGCAATTCACCCGTGCAATTGATCCTTACACGCGTATCCAAAATGACCACGTTTCTTACATCTGTTACACACTGTTTATCAACAGTGGAACAATGTTCCATAGAGCCTCCTACACATCATACGATCCAATACCTGCATGTGCTGGGTGACGGTGGCCATTTGACCCGGTGGTTCGCCTCCTCTCTTCAGTAGCACACCGCGATTGCGCTCGACTCTCTAAGGTTCCATTGGGAGGGAGACTTGAAGTGCTCTCTCTCCGATTCAGAATGGGCTGCCGTCCTACTGAGCCCCGCTCGAATACCTCGCAATCAGCGCTTCCGCCAGAGTCAATACTTTATTTTACACCAAGCATACCTTACTCCAGCAAAAATGAGTGAGTATTTCCATGGTACGGACTCCAGCTGTCCCAGATGTTACTTAGCTGAGGCTGATCTTCTACACATGCTGTGGAACTGCCCCTCCCTCACAAGGTACTGGACTGCGGTGGCTGCCACCCTGGCCGGTTGTACAGAACGCAGCATCCCGTTCCAGTGGGAGATCTATCTCCTGCATTTATTCAGTGGAGGCAAAAAGCACAGGGTCACCTCCCGCTTTCTCGACCTGGGCATGGCAACTGCTAAGCGACTTGTAACTAAGAGATGGAAATCCCCTGTAGCTCCCCACGTTATAGTGTGGCACTACTCACTTCTGAACTGGGTGAAGGCAGAGAGCATCGCTCTATGTAAGGGAAGACTTGTTGGGCCTTCACAAATTTACCCTGGCTGCTAGCTGGGATGCTATTCTAGCCGACTTACAGAAAACAGACGTACTACTGATAGATGCTCCGGAAGAGGGGGATCGGGCCGATGCGGTGTCAAGAATGGGAGCCCCCCTTTAATCCTGAATAGATGGGGTACACCTTGGTGGTCCTTTTCCCTTACCTGGCCGGTGGGTTTATGCATGAGCATGGGTCACTTACTTGCTCTATAATCGCATGGGGGCAGTGCACAATTGGGGGGGGCGCCGGGCTGGGGCTTCGCGGCAGCACACCACTAGTAGTTATTCCCCTCCATTTGTTTAGTTATTTTGTCCTCCTTTTGTTGGGCCCGATTCCCCTGTTCTACATCTGTTTTGCGACATCCTTGCAGACCGCGCTTTTTTTTTATGGGTTCCGCTGTGGCGCCTCCTCCATAGCTGGTGTCCACATTGAGCTTGCATACATGGTCATGCTGTCTACTCTGCACACTGCACTGGATGGCTTAGTAACTCTAGATCACCTCCTTCAATGGAGGCCTCTCAGGTGGTTCCATCAGCCATGCAAAGGTTTCATTCTTACCTTACTCGATGTAACACAATACACATCTTTTCCTAAAATGCTATGACCCTAGCCATTGACCTCATTGGACATTGTACGTTCTGTGTCATCCGTTGGAGCATTATCACAAATTGCTCCCCACTTTGTACCTATGAGATTCACCCTGCAAGTATCATTCACTCCTGTCAATTTGTTTCTACTTAACCGAAATGAGCTTCATACTAGCTAATACCTTGGGCATTTACTTAATGCTATTGCTTGGCCGCTGATATGTTGTCATGTATTCTGTATATTTGTCAGAAATGTTAATAAACAGATTTAAACAAAAAACAGTGGAACAATGTTTTGCACTCGTTAAATGGGTACACTACCACACCTGTAACAACTGGTGCTCTTCTTCCTCATTCTGTTACTACTACTAATACTACACCTTTCCTTGAAATCACCTTACCCTCCTTCCTAAGTATCTCCTCCCCTATCAACTTTCTTGTTGTTAATAAAAGTTTTACCTTGTGCACTCACATTTAGTCCGCTGTTATCTTTAGGTTATCTTTACCTTTCACACATTTCCCTGATAGCTCAACCAGCCTAGCAGCATTTACAGCTTCCTTCAGTGTAGTAGTATCTGTTCCAGCCCACAATCTTTCTTGAACCTTATTTGATTTCTCTTTCCTCAATATTTGGTCTCTCAAAACCTCATCAAATGTAATGTGTTCCAAAGCACAGGACACTGCTAGGGCTCTCAATGCAGATACGTATTCTTAAATTACTTCCTCCTCCTTTTGACCCATCAATTAAAACTTAAACCTTTCAAGAACCATATTCACTTTCTTTCCGTATCTCTCTTGAATTTGTTTTTGTTTGAATTTGTGCACAGCTATTTTACATATGTTCAAATTCCTTGCATTTTCTAAACAAGGCATATTTTTAAATTCCTTCAACGCCACTGCCCCAAATGATAACTTAAATTGATGCTAATTGTCTACGTGGTGGACAGTCACAATCTTCTAAAACGCCCACATATGCTTGAAAAAGGTCCGCCCTCATATCCTATTCAATGGGTGGTTCTCCAGTTAAAAATGAAGGCGGTAGCTGAAATTTCAACATACTGATGTTTTCAAAGTAGTAGGGTACCATTGAGTTGGGTAGGATGAAGCATGACACCCTCATAGGTGTGTGAGGGCATCACTTCCTAATAAGGAAGACCCCCTCCTCTTTGCTAAAAATCCATCCTGAGACACACTACCATAGGAACAGATATCCCTTTAGTGTTTTCATACTTGTTCTTGGGAGCAAGGGTTCTGGACCTTTTATTATCTCCCTGTCCCCTCTCTTTTTGTGATTGATGATATGTCAATCAGTCATTAAGCAATACCAAATCTGAGGTTTGAGGAGTGCCTGTCACAAAGTGATGCAGCTAAGAATTCTTCTTTATATAAATCCTCGAACTTATATGGTTTGCCTGTCACCGAAAAAATACAAGCATTTAAGCGACAAAGTGGGTATGCTTATTACCACATGCATACATTGGAAGAACCGTTTGCAAATATGTGCTAAATATTACAAATGTCCAAATTTTATAAATGTACACAAGATGCACGAGATCTACCAATCTTCTGTTTAGCCCAATCCAAAATGGCTGGTAGTGATAATGTAACTAGTGTATAACGTTGTTTTAATAGCCGATTTAACCCATTCTTGATTTTGAAGCAGGGTCTAGTTTTACCATAAAGTGCCCCAGGCCCATTCTGTCCACATCTGAAGCAGGAGAGTCTCAAATGTCCCTACCAGCCCATGGACAGGTTTGTGCTACATTTTCCATACTGCCATGAGCGTCTACAGAGGCAGTAGGCCTTATGCCCTCCTGTAACCTCAGATGTATTTCTCCTGTGAAGGCCAATAACCTCAGGTCACTGTCTTTCTGATGAACAAGTCTCCAAGCCGGTGTCCTCTGCGTGTACATCTTTCTGAACATTAAGAAGATGTAGCAATAACAGGATGCATCTGTCATCTAGAAGAACAAGATGAGCTAAGAGTAGAAGTGGGGAAGCAATGGCTCCATATTGCATTGTAAACGGATTCAGTATGAGCTCTTCAAACCACTGATTGCCATGCTTCATTCTATCTATGTATTGTACTGCACAATGTCTGAGGCAATTGTTTAATAAAAAGAAAGTTTAAAAAAAAAAAAAAAGAGTAGGAGTGAGGGCCAACTAGGACTTTCCACAGATTCTCATCTGATGTTTTGCTAGCTTTGGAAACTAAGACAGCGACATGGCTTAAAATAAACAATAACCTTTTCATGAACTATGGGCCATATGTATCAAGCCAAATTGCATTCGCAAACGCCGAAATTCGCAGAATTTCGGCGTTTGCGAATGCAATTTTGCTTAGAGGTATGTATGAAGTCAAAACTGCCTCGCAAAATAAGGAATCGCAAAATTTGCGATTCCCTATTTTGCGATTGCATTTAAGGAATCGCAAATTGCGATTCCTTAAATGCAATTTAAGAAGCACCAAAAAGTGCAATTTGACCTTAAGGAATCGCAAATTACCACCAACTTCAGGTTGGTGGTAATTTACGATTCCTTTGAAAAATGCACTTTTTGCATTTTTCAAAGTGCCATGTGGCGCACATACATGCCCTTAGGGCATGTATGTGCGCCACATCTGCACCCATGCTCATTTCAGGGGTGCAACAGGGTGTCCTTTAGACACCCTGGCACCCTTGAAATTGCATTCTCAATTTGCGATTCTCTAATTGGGAATCGCAAATTGCGAATGTCTTCCCATTCATTCCTATGGGCCTCTAGGCCCATAGGAATGAATGGGGAGGTATTCCTTAATTGCGAATCGCACTTTGCGATTCGCAAATAAGGAATATGTAGGATTCGCAAAATTTATTGCAAATCCTACATACATCTCGTTTTGCGATTCTCAAATAGCGATTCTCTAAAATTCGCTATTTGAGAATCGCAAAACCAAACTTTCATACATATGGCCCTATGTACCTTATAAGGAGCTTCTGCTTTAAAGCTTTCGAGAAGTGACACAAATTGTTTTCAATAAAATGTTCAGCTTTTGTTACGTTCTGCGGTCAAACACCTGCTAGTGTTTAGACTTTGCAGTCACTAGTTCCTCATTTCAACTGTATAAAAGGACTGTCCACTGACCAACTCATTGACCACCTCTCACAGTGTAGTTCACATGAGGTGCTCCCAGCTAGCTGATTTATTTAACATTTGATAAGGTTATACTGCTTCATTGTACTTTGATATTCAATTTCTCTCTTTGAATTTCCGTGATTTCAAACTTGCGAAGACTGCATGTTTTTGCTCTTGATCAGTGATGTGTCTTTTACACCTGTTACTTGCTAGATTCTATGGTGTTATTTTTGATTACCAATGACAGGGGGGACTGCGAGCGACTCCAGGCATCTTCCGCTCTTCTCCCCAGGCGGGGACTCCACTGACCAGCATCCTCAGCGCGTGGACGCGCTGAAAAGGAGCGCGCTGTCCCGCAGCGCGGGACGCGCGCGGGCGAAGCCCGGGCCAAGGGCGGGCCCGTCCACGCCCGTCGGAGCCCGGAGGAGGCTGGGCTGGGCAAACTCTCTGATATTTGTGCTCTGGACCGTTTGATCGTTTGAGACTGAAAGGTATTGCTGTTATTGTACACTTGTACACTTGTTTACAGTTTAACAAACTCTATATTGGGAATTTGGGTTTTTTAATTCTTAATTTCATTGACTGGGTGTGATATTCAGTTATTAGAAGCGAATTATGAGTAAAAGGAAGGGAAGTAAAGAAAAACATCTGGGTGGGCCAATTGGGACTCTGGACGCCTTTCTAACGAGGGCTGAATCGGTCCTTGTCCACGAAATTGAACTAACTGAGAGGAGGCTCTCTTTGGACTCACATATTGCACATAAACGCTGTTCGCTAGGAAGAACAACTATCGCAGATTCCCAAGACTCTTTGGATGCCCTAGTATCAGTGACAGAACTGGTGCAGTCTGATGGCGGGTTGGGTATTCCTATATCTATGGGTCAGCCCACGTTAACTGATGATACGACAGGTTGCCAGTCTGTGTCTCAGGGGCAGACTATACCAATATTCCCACAGAATAGTAATTTTGTACCCTCCATTGTAAAGAAAAGAGGAGGAGGGCCATTAAAGCGACGAACAATGAAAAGGACTCGTTTGGAGAAATATGTGGGGGGTTCTTGTTTATCTCCCCCCAAAACGATGCGAATTACAAGGTCTAAGGTCATGGCTAAGGCTCTTAATATGCAACTTAATCAGCAAATCCCAGTGGTAAATGACTCTGCCCATGATTTTGCCTTTTTAAATAAAATTGAATTAATGGTTTCTACACTTTTAACTCCTCTAATGTGTAAATTATCTTTAATTGAGGAAAAGCTAAACTCCTTGGAGGCAATGTTTTTATCAAAACAAAATCCCTTAAGGGGTAATCAGCTAAATGAGGAAGTAAGATTGACCTCAGGTGCGGTTCCTCATGTGCTGGTGGATAATTTGGGTATTGATGCCCCTCAGATTTTGGTAGGGGCGCAAGCCCAATTGGTGGCACCCAAAGAGAGTGTCACTTTGATACATGGCGATTCCCAAGCGAATTTGAGTGATTCGAATGACCGGTTCTATTCTTTGCAAAATAGTCATGCAAATATATACAATCCCCTATCTCATTTTAGAAGTACACGTAACGCATCCCGCCATTAGTGGATACTTTCCTGCCTACCCCCTTGCTAAATACAGTGAATTCAGAAAAGGGAACTTCAATTACCTGTGGGAGGGGGGCTGTTCATCATTCTGCTGAGGGCCTGAATGCTAGAGACAGGATAGATCTTCCGCCAGCAGCTTGCCCATATGTGATTGTTTTGGCTAATGTACCGGCATTAAAATTAAAGCAAATAGAATCTACTGAACAGCTGATCCATAAAGCCCAGTATTGGCTTACTAATTGTGCGGGTGATAACTATAACATATATGGACATGTGATTATGGCCAGGAGAGTTAACTGGATAGTTAACTGGATAGGTAAGGCCCCCAAAACTTTTAAAGGGGATTGTATTATTATTAATTTTGACAACCATAATGTGGTGGGGCAGTTACTATCTGTTCTGCCAAGTTTTCCTTCACCCCATTCAGAAATCTGTGCACTTCCACTTGTTTTTTTTATAAACCGCACAACTTTCTAGAGGTTTCGTCAAATAGAAGAAATGTGAGTAATAGACTTGGGTATTCTGTTCCTAACTTATGTGCTACCTCAACAGTTTTACCTCTCTCTCTTAGTAACCGTTTTTCTACATTGGACGGTATGCAAGACTGTGATTGACTGACAGGGCAGACCTCATCACATATAGAGTCAGCCGATTTAGTCTTGGAATTTATATCACCTGTAGTTTCTGTTTTAACTGTGGACGCCCATATACATCCAAAAACGAAGGTATCTGGTTTGACTGTGCCCCAGACTACGCCTTATATAGATTGTTCTACGTCTTCCGTAGCAGTGATGTCGTGGAACATTGCTGGGTTTAACCAAAAGAAAGCATATAATGAGTGGCTTTCCCTTATAACATCTAAGGATATAGTGTGTCTACAGGAAACCTGGGAAATTAATTCAATACATCTTAATGGGTACTGTTCATATCATACACCAGCAAAACCGTCGGTATCGGGCCGCGCTAAGGGAGGTTTGTTAACCTTACTCTCTAATAGCTTCCCATTAAAAGTAAAGCGATTTTTAAATACATCATCATTCTATCACATTATAGTTTTGGAGCAGGGTGCTGATAAATAATGGCTACTTGTAAATTTCTACAATAATAATTTTGGTAATAACCAAGTTGCGATATTGGCACCACTAGAAAGGGATATTGCTAATTTAGAGAAAACACTTAGCAAACCCTGTGACATAATTTGGCTTGGAGACTATAATGCTCATCCATGTGATAAAGTAGATACTCCGGCGTGTGGGATACTAGATGATGATGGGGATTGTGTTTTACATTTTGACCATACTGATTATGGTTCTGGGCTAAATAGACTACTCATCACTAGGAACCTTGTGTTTTTAAATACTATTGATACCTCAACTGGGCACTTAGACTGTACCTTTTTAGTCGTACCTTCTCTTCTACACTTGACTATATTCTGGTCTCTAATTCAATAAGGAAATACTTTTCCCCACTACAGATTAAATTTGATGTTTTTAGTGACCATGCGGCGATCACCTTTTTTATCTCTTCCTTAAAAAAAGGGGAATGTCGTTTAAACCTCCCCATAGTACCAGTGATTGGAAGGGTAAATGGGATCGTCCTGAAATGGGAAAAAGTTGACCCAGAGAAATTTTTGGTTAAAATAGGTAGGAAGTGTGCCTTAGAGATAAGGCTATGCCTAGATCCCTCAATCACTGATGGAATGGTCAATGCTTTTGAACTGATACTGAGGGAAGTTAAGTTTAATCTTATGCGCTCCATACGTAATAGATCCCCTAAGACTTGTACTTGGTTTGATGAAGATTGCCGAACTGCACTTGGAAATCTACATGTGGCCCTTAGAGTAAAACCACGTAACCAGCATCTGATTACATCTCTACGGCAGGTCTATAAGGAAGCCAGAAGGGTAAGGCAAATCGCTCTAAAAGAAGAATGGTGGGACAGCCTATATGAAGCTGTCCTAATAAAAAGTTCACAGGCATTTTGGTCCGTAATAAATGCACCCTTTTTAAAAGACGAATTAACTATATCTTTAGATAGTCATGTTCTTGAGGAGGATTGGGTCACACATTTTGAAGCTCTGTTTGGGGTCTTGGAGGAGGTATTTATTCAGCCTCCGCCTCCTAGCTCTGATAACGTAGGAATAGATGTTTGGTTTACAGTAGACGAAACTAAACACGCTCTCAGCCAATGTAAACGAGGGAAGGCACCAGGGCCGGACGGTGTTCCGATCGACCTTTTTTTAGATAATCAAGACCTTTGGGCTCCGCTTCTAACTAATGTTTTTAACAATATTTCTCAAACTGGAGCACCCCAGTCGTGGAAAACGACTGTAATTGTCCCAATTTATAAAAAGGGAGATAGGACATTGCCAATCAATTACAGGCCGATATCTTTGATAGATTCCACAGCAAAATTAATGGGACGGCTCCTTTTAAATAGACTCGAGGTCTGGGCAATGGAGAAGAATATTATTATCCCTACCCAATATGGTTTTAGGAAAGGGAAAGGAACGGTGGATCAGTGCCTGAATTTGAACCTGATAATAGCAAAATATACGGCTGCGAAAAATGGCCACTTGTATCTTGCCTTCATGGATCTGTCCGCAGCCTTTGACTGCGTGGCACAGCATAGGCTGTGGCAGATCATGGAGGCAATGGGAGTTGAGACCCAGATCATACGTATTATCCATGATTTGTATAGTGGGGCCTCAGCTTCTGTTCGTTTTGGGAAAAATGGTGAGTGTACGAGACATTTTAAAATTGCAAGAGGTGTACGCCAGGGGTGCGTCCTTGCCCCCTTTTTATTTTCATTGTATACCAATGCTGTTGAATCTGCCCTAATTGGTATTACTCCAGATGTCCCTTACATTAAGTCTATGCAGGTACCACTACACCTCTATGCGGATGACGCAGTGATCTTAGCTCGCACTGGTAATGCACTGCGTCGGATAGTAAGGGAGTATATTAAATTTATGAACGATCTGGATATGAGAATTAATTTTTCCAAATCTTTTGTGTTAGTGGCAGGTGCTAAACAGAGGAAACAGCCCAATATTCATATTGAAGGGGGTAAAATGGAAGTGGTAGATTCTTTTAATTATTTGGGGATTGTGTTTAATGGACAATGTAATTGGAAGTGTATGATTGAAAATAGGTGTCTGCAGATGGAGAAGACTATTGGGGCCCTTAGTAAATTTGTAAAAAAGATTGGATCGAAACCGATTGAAACTATAAAGAAAGTCTATCAGGCTAAAAGTGTATCTGTTGCAACATATGGAGCAGCAGTGTGGGGTGTTGTAGATTGCTCGAAACTACAAATGATTGAGGATACTTTTTTGAAGAAATTAGTTTCCTTACCCAAATCCTGTTCTAATTTTATTTGTCACACTGAATTAGATGTCCCTTATATCTGTGACAAAATCTCTATTTCACCCGTCTTATTGTGGCATTCGATTTGGCGTAAGGACACTCTTGCGCTGGCTAGAGATATAATAAATGATGTCCAGAAGTTAGATGGGGCTAGTAGGATTAGATGGATATGCTATGTAGAATCCACACTTAAGGCAGTTGGGTTACATGAATTGTATACTAACCCTGTGTCATGTTGCTCTGTTTCAAAGTAAGAGTTAAAATACCAATTACTGTCTAGATTACAAGTAAGGAGGCAGAACGCTAATTTTAGGCTGACAACTGTTAGAACATTTTCTGCTGTTCCAAGTATTACGTCACTGGATTCTAATTCAACTTATCTGTCATTTGTCACTAACCAGCAACATAGATTCATATTAGTGAGATTTCGGTTAAATTATATCCCTCTGATGTTAGGTTTTCCATCAAAAATGTATGCACTTTCTGAATTGTCTCTTTGTACATGTGATGATTTATCTATTCAGAATAATCTTCACTTTTTATTTTTTTGTAAATTTTATCAGGAACAAAGAAAAAGGTTTATTATCCCTCTTATACGCAAAATGAATTTTAGACAGTGTCGTGTGGCCCTTTTTTACTTACAGCTATTGTCTGACCCTTTTACATGCTTTTCACTGGCGTCCTTTTTCCTGTCGGCATTGAAGAAGAGAAGATTGACTTTTTAATCTGTTATTTGATATATTTACTCAAGGATGGACTTATGCATAAGATTATGAGATCAATTGGTTTTTATATTACTGGGTTTGTTATGTAAAATTGTAATTATATGACTGTGCTATAATGTAACTGTTTTTAGTATACTTTTTATGCCACCATTTTGGTAGGCGAAATAAAGTTATTTTGATGATGATGATGATTACCAATGTGTCTTTTGACGCTTGTTTTAAATAAATAGTGTCACACCAGACTCGATTCCTGCTTCTCAGAAGTGTGTCTTGTTATTTCAGATAACACATTTCAGTGATGGTTTTTGTGGTGAAAAACCCACCCTCTAACAGTTGGCGACCGACAAAGGGATGTGCATCATGATTTCCAGACTGTAGAGAACGGGACTTCCCCTGTGGCTGCGTCTGGAGTTTGCCCCTCACCGGCTCTTCCTGACTGAACCACCGGACACACACGGGTAAGTCAAAGAGCTTTTGTTTTTTCTCTTTGCCTTGCCTTAGTGTAGTGTCTGGGTGCGGTTGGTTGGGGGCTTGCGGGTGTCGTGCATCTGGCCCGGTCTCCCGTCCTCCTGCAGATTGGTACCTTGCCACGTCAAAAATCCCTTTTTAAATAAAGCACACAGGCAGGAACCAAGCCAGGACTTATTGTAGGACCTCGACGTTTGAGGCTTGTGGTTTTTGTGTTTCCCGTACAACATTGCACTTGACGTTTTTATGTGTTGTATTTTCTTCATATCGCCTGTCTAGAACAGACAGCGATCGCCTATTCACGTCTGTCCGTGGTAGGGCAAGCGAGTAGACAGGACAGGAAAAGTCAGGTCTCTCATGCGCCAGGGTATGCCAGTGTGTTTCCTTTAAGTAAAACACTGATGCGAGGATTCATGTGCCTATTTAATTAGTTATAACTAGGAAAAGAGTGTTGCGTCTTGTATCTCTCAAGCTTTTGCAGGTTCTAAGGGTTAGAACACCTAAGGTTTTCACTTGTCCATATATGGTGACAGGAAAGGGAGACATAGTACTGACACTATTAAAGTCTTCAGCTTTCTGCAGTTGTTAAGGGTTAAGGTGCCAAATGCCAATAGAAAAAAATAAATAAAGGGCCCGCCCTGCTAGCTTGTTGCATTTTCGCATTAATAATTGAAACGTGTCTGGTTCATAATCAAATAAGAGGAAGTTTCGAAACACGTCCCCTTTTCGGCTTCCTGCTCTCTCCGTTCAAGGGAAAGCTAAATTATTGTTATTTATTAGGAGCCAGTTTAAGCTGTTAGCTAAGAGGGAAATCTGTTGCGCTGCATGAGTGCTTTCCAGTGGGCATAATTCTTCACTCTTCTGCCTGCGACATCCCCTCACAGCCTGTGGAGGGCCAGCATTCCAGCGGAGTCGACCACTGTGGGGGTGAGCGCCTGACGTGTTTTTGGAGCAGCCGCTGGGGACTTCGAAGCCCAGAATCCCCTGCAGGTCCACCAGCTGCGGGTCATTACACTTACTTAAGGCAGCCAGAGTCCTGCTGGGCGGGACGCACCCTGGCAAAGCCCGGGCCAAGGGTGGGCCCGTCCTTGCCCGTCAGTGCCAGGATGAAGCAGGGCAGGCCCACCACATTTGATTCTTTTCATTGTGATCCCTTTGAGGGTAAGCTGTATTAATGTTTACTGTGCCCAGATTACTGTGTGTTTGTTCACATACCTGCATTGAGGACTGATTGATTCATCTTCTGCTCTGCGGCCGTTGAACCTAGGAGGGGGCGATAGTCGCCGAACTGATTGGAACATACTTGCCTCATTACTCTTCATTGTGGTACTTGTTTGCCCCTTAGGAGTTACATTATTTTACAAATGAGCTGAAACGTAGAACCTACTGCTGCTTTGTGAGAAGTCCTAAATTTTCTTATGTACATAGGACAACATTTTTTTTGTACCTATACACTAATCTGTGTATTAGCCTAAGTCTGATTAGATGTGATTAGATTCTTGTACCATGGGTCCTTATGGACTTAATTGATTGATTGAAATCGGTGTCAGGATCTATCCAGGGTGCGCAATAGTTGTTGCTAACCCTGGGGTCGCCTGGCCCAATTATTAAAAATCTTTAATTCAGGAGAAGGGAAGACTCAGGGGTCCGTGCAGAGTTGAATCCTGAAATAGCCCCAAGGGAGGGTCAAGAATTATCACTGGTATTTGCTTTCTTTTTGTTAGGTCCCTTGCCCAGATCTCAACTATTGGGAGTGGCCTGTATATTGGAGAGAGGGCCCTATGGGGAAATGGAAAGCGACAGAACCTGTTCAAGGAATGGCTAAACATAGCAAAGCTACCGAGTGGATTGATACGCACACACTTAGTGAGATAGACCAGCTATTTGAGCAGGTGGAATCCACTATAAGGGCAGTTGCTGCTCAGAATGATTAGCCTGTAAATAAAGAGAAAAAGGGAGGGAAAAAAATCTTGAGCTATTTCCATAAAACCGTACCCTCTCCTTCCACTAATTGCTCTAGCCCTGAGCTAGTAGATGCAGCCGTGGCCAGGGAAAAGGCCCCAGCCACACCGATAATTTGCCAAAATCGTTTTCTCCCCTTACTGGTTGAGGAGGATGGGCCTATAGCTACTCCAGCACTTGAGTGGGATCAGAGGGAAATTGCGGGACACATCAAACCTCACCTATAGCGGACATGACTATTTGTCTCCCCCTTATTGTGGAGCTAAAAGTTGAAGTGGGAGAACTGAAATCGACGTTAGGTCGCCTTATGGATAAAATAGAATGGCTTTTGGCACTGAGTGAGATTCCAACACAGCATGCGGGAACATCGATGCCAAGGTCCGGCAATAAGAAAGCATGCAGCATAGCACTATTATGGCGTGGGGTTGCAAATAACCATAAGGAGAGTCTGCTTAGGCCAGCCTATCTGTTCCATGTTGTGCCCAGTGGAATTTCAAATTATAGCCCCTTGCTATATTCTGACATTGTAAAGTCTGGGTTCAGGCCTGGAAAGAACCCTCCTAATTTTACAGGTGGCAGTGAAGGAGCTATTCCCAAGGTTGGGTTTAAATTGACAATGACCAATGTACCTAAATTAGTAGACCCTATAAAATTTGAGGCTGAAGACTCTCTAGAGAACAAGGTGGTCCATTGGATAAGACACACTAGGGGTTGCTACTCAGTCATTAGCGATGACATTGTGAATGCCAGACGATGCCCAAACGCCTCTACATCGCTTGAGACTATTGAATTGGTATTTAGGGATAGGAGTATTGCAGATGGGCTCGTCACCCTTGACATGCGGTCCTGTCTTCCAAAGAATTTGCATGTACAGTTTAAGTACATGGGTGCGAGGGGTAGGGGTCCACTATCCCTAGAGGAACCCGATCAGATACGTGATGGGAGGTCCGAGCTTGACATTAATGATTGACTCAGACGTGGCCATGGCATTCCCCCACAGCCATGAATAAAAAGTACCAGTGAAATAAGTCACTTATATAATACATCTTGGGTTGGGTCCCAAGGGGGCACAAAAACAACTAGGAATCTGGGGGCTTTAGAGCCGAGAGCTGTAACCGGGGAAGAGGTCACTGACGAGGTCTCTAATCTTCCAAATCATAGTGAGATGAAGTCCCCTCCTGTAAATATTAGTGCCATCTATCTAGGAGGGACACCTGAGGAGGGGGTTTCTGTACCGCCCACCTCTGTTCAGACAAGCTCCACTTGGTTAATTGCTACAAGAATCGATGTTGAGGAAACACACCACCCCCAGTAGCGTTTCATCAAACTGCGCTCCACTGAACACTTGATTAATTTCTTGGAATGTAGCTGGTCTTAAATCTAAGCTATTGCTACCACCTTGGGGCCAGTTTATTGAAAAATTTGACATCTGTTTTTCCAAGAATCCTGGTGCACAGTTTCGGTATACCTGACATATTTTACCCCCGCAAAGTCGAACAAAGTGGGAGACCAGCGGGTGGACTGATAACATGGGTTAAGTCCTCTGTAAACTGTTAAATACGACAAGTAAATATAGCGAATGTCAACATACTTGGTATTGAAGCTAGTTCGGACGGAAAGCTCACTGTGCTATTCCTTAACATCTATGCGAGAGGGGAATTGGTCGTGGCTATATCAGTAACAATTGACTCCCTTGAGACCCTGTTGGACAGGCAGCACCCTGGGGCCCATTTGATTCTTTTTATTGGAGATTTTAATACCACTTTTGTGCCCCTTGATAGGGATGATATTGGAATTACAATTGAGGAAGACGAAAGGTGGGATATTCTACAATTGGAGATTGCCCCAGTTAAAAGGTGAACTCGGGCTGCTTTTCAGCTTAAGGCACTCACCACCAAATTTGGCATAAGAGTCATAAATGGGAGGTCTAAATCTGACCGACAAGGGGTGTATACCTTTTCCAATAATAGATCTAAAAGTTGCATTGACTATATAATGGTCAGTTTGAAATTCTGGCAGTTTATAGACGATTTGATCATATTGGAAAGGGAGGAAAGTGCTCACAACCCCTTATGCCTCACAATGGTAGACTTGTTCAATAATTCCGGGAGTGACTGTACAATTTCAATTAGTACCAGAAATATTGAACATACTGCGGATAGACGGCGCCTAAAATGGAGGCAAATTAGTGGGAAACCCGCACTTTTAACATCCATGATAAAAGATGTCATCGATTTCTTGCCCAAATTGTTGCATTGCAGGGAGGTAAACAAAGACAAACTTGAGGTCATTGAAATGCATTCAAAGTTCCTCAACAATATTGCCGCCTACTTTATAGTCCCAAATACAGGCAAAAAAACAAGTCTGGAGGAGGGAGCTGGTTTAGTAGAGATTGTAGAAAGTCAAGGAGATCTTTGGCCAAGGCTATTAAAGCGAAAAATACCTCTGTGATAACTTCCTCTAGGAAATTGTACAAGCATGTGTTGGCTAAAGCCAAAAAGATTGGGAGGATGCAAGGTGGCGGGACTTATTGGAGTCCTGTGCATCAAAAGATGATTCCCTGTTCTGAGACTAGTGTCTAGAGGGGAGCATACTGCTGGGATAGAGCCTCAGAATTTTGTCCCGCCAGGGGAATGGTTTACACCTTTTTCAGCCTTATATCAGGAAGAGGCCCCGCTTCTGGACAAGGCATTATTGGTACCTCCCATAGTTAGTTTTACGTCACCACCTTTCTGCATACAGGATATCATAAGCTTGCTGGTAACATTTTCTTCTGGGAGAGCGGCTGGCTGACTGTGTGCCTGTAGATGTTTTGCTGCACGATACAAGTGTGTGAGCCCAATATATATTGATTCTAGCGAACGAGATAGCTCTGTGAGCCCCTATTCCAGCATCATAGCAGGGTGCGGAGGTGGTCTCTGTGTACAAAAAAGGAAACACGAGTTTGCCTGCCAATTACAGGCCGATTAGTCTAACTGATTGCCTACAGAAGGTTTGTTGCCATATGGTCTTGACTAAAATTATGCACTGGGTGGATAGCAATGATATAATAAGCCATCTGCAGGCAGGGTTCAGACCTAAGACCTCAACGATTGACCAGGTCTTCCGTTTTGCTATTATTTATTGGAAGACTGTCTTGATCAGAAAAGTTGACCTTTATGTCGCCTTTGTCGATCTAAAATCGGCTTTTGATCTTGTACCATGAGGCAAGCTGATGGAGGGTCCCGAAAGTCCCGTACTACCATCTAACAAGAAACCCATTAATGATTTTGCACTACCCACCAAACATGATACCCCTAGATAGGCCCTACCGGGCAGGCTCAGATAGAATGTCTTAAATTGTCCACTTTCCCTTGTCCTGATAGCACATCCTATGTAGGCCAAGCCCAGCTCCTTAGATAAACCATATCTTACATAGGCCCAAGCATACCTTCCTAGATACAAAAGTGTAGGCCCAAATGAAAGTGACTCTTGCTCTCATTTATAATAATTCTAATGGAACAGACCTCATAGGCCTCACTGATCTGTTAGCAGAGATCTGTCCCCTTCACCCAGATACGACCTTAGCCCTCTCTTGTAACTTGCCACAGTTGCAAGAATAAGGGTGGCCCCCACCCATGTGACGGGCTGTCGGAACATCTGGCAGTGTCACATGCAAGATTAGTGATATTCTTAGCTATGGGACTTTCCGCGCTTGCTAAACTGGAACTTGAGGCAGGAACTTGACCAAGAAATTAATGCATTTAATATTAATTCTAAGCATTTTTCACGGTGAAAGTTATCTTTTGTTTACTTTTTGCGGTCAGAGAACTCTGACCGCCTGCCAACCAGTTCTGTTTCATCATGATACCACTTCTCATATAAAATTTTCCAGTAAAGCAGGTGGTCAAGTGGCCTGCGTCAGATCTCGTGTCAAGCCTCGTGCACACGTAGGCGTGAGTTCTGCATTCAATAATAAAGTTCTGCATTCAACTATATAAAAGAGCCCACCCGGACTAGAGCTTCGAACTCTTCCATTGCATCAGACCTTGACTGCATCTGGAGGGCTTCCCGTGCGATCGTCCGTTGGTGACTGGGCCTAGTGCTTCAACTTCCAAGTGAACGAACAGCACAGGGGTCAGGCTCTCTGGAGTCGGTAAGCGGAGGGGTGTGGCAGCCACAAAGAATCCTCCCTTTCATTTGGCGACCCACGAAGACTGGACTCGTGAAGCAGTCCTCTGCGGTGAGATCTTGGGACGCATGCTGGGGTTACACCTGTCTGGTTTTCTCTCGGGCTCTCCTCTCCCCACGTCCACTGGGGTAAGTCAGGGATATTTTTATTTTTGTTCCTTGCATTTGCCTCAGGTTGTGGCGTGTGTGGGGTGGCGAGTCAGCCTGTATCTGCCAGCAGGGGTCTCCCTTTTGTGTGCGTTCCTTTGCCCGCCTGTGGTTGACTGACATGCCGCGACGTCCTCTTTCTGGCTGGTCACATCTTCCCGAGGCTCTGTGGTGCTCTTTTCTCTGCTATTTTTAGTTTTGTCGTGGTTTCTTTTTGATTGCGTTCTCTTGCCCATCCTTTCTGTGGCCTCTTTGCCTTTGTTTTTTTCTCTCGCATATTGTATTCTCGCTTTTCATTGCCGTTTTCAATTCTTCTTTCTTGTATATGCTTCTACACAATGCTTGAGGTTTGAGTCCTGGGAAATAACTTATGTGTGACTTCCCGAATTCTGGCATAGTGCACAACTGCTCCTGCAGATATTATTGTTTTTAGATTTACTTACGTGTGCCTTTTCCTTTGAATTGGCACAGTAATGCTTGAGGTTTGAGTCCTGGGAAATCACTTCTGTGTGATTTCACGAATTCTGGCATTGTGCACGTGCATTTGCGGCTTCTGGGTGTCTTAATATTTGACGTACATTTTTTTTTTTTTTTTTTTTGTATCTTATTGTTGATGGTCCTTGGAGTTGTTTTTCAGTTGCCTATTTGATTTTGGTTATGGGCTGTTGCGCCCCTCACACGGTGCGCTTGTGGCACGCGTGTCTGTAATTTTGTCTCACTTTTCTCTTTAGGGTGTACCCCGCCGCCATTTTGTATTCTTTTTTCCTACATTTCATTTTTCACTTTTTTTTTCACGTTCTCATCTTCTGTTTTCTTTTTCGATATTTAGTTTTGTTCCTTATCTCACTCCTTCCTTCTCCTTCTTTTGTTCGTCATATATTCTTCTCCCCTTGCCTTCTTCCCGCACTGCAACACCATTCTCTTATTTTCGGCGTCAATGCGCCCCTCCTTTTTCGGGCTTCTCTCCTGTGTGTTCACACACCCATTCTTCGCTCTCTCTAGTACCTCCCTCTCTGATTCCATTTTGCATTGCTTGGGTGCACTCCTTTTTTTAACACTCAAATTTCTATCGCTTTCTCATCGGCGCCTTTCCCTGTTGTTAACTGCGCCACTTCAAAAACAGGATCTAACATCTTCGAAGTTACTAGCCCACTTTGACCTCTCGTCAGCCTTCCTCATTTCACTCTCTTCGCTGGAAGAGGAAGTAAGCCTCGCAGCCTCTGTCTAGGCACCCTTGCCCCTCCTTTCTGCGGGCTGCTTTTTCATCATCCACTGTTACAATAATACGTATTATTTTTTGAAATGCATTTCATTTACTTAATTATTGTTTATTTGTTGTCCGTTGTGTCTGTTTTTTGTGCCTCGTTTCTTAGATATTGTTAGTCCTTCTGTTTCACAGCAGTTCACCCCCCCCCACCCAACATCTGTTGCTGTTCTGCCGACTTTACACTCACTAGCCAAGCGGCCGACTGCTAGTTATTATTGTTGACTCAATTGCCCCCACTTTTCCTCACTATTACGGGCAGTTGCGCCAGGTAGTTGTTGTCTGGATTGCTTTGTCTTTACCTCCTAGTCGCAATCCCGCTAAGTAGTTGCCCTTATCTGCAGTACACATTACACGTACTTTACGCCTCTTTTCTGTCTTTTACACTTTTTGCCTACCACTTGCCTGCGTCAATTGGTAGCCCAAGGGGGTGGAGGTGTATCTCCGCTCCTCTTGTCCGCCTTCTTCTACAAACCCCCCCCGGTATGTCCTTTGCTCCCCCACAAATTATTAATATCCTTATTCATTCCCTACGTGGTGCTGCCACAGCTGTGTACCACACCGGTCTTGACCACTTCATCCCTCTCACGCGCCACCAAAGCGAAGTTCTTGCTGCTACTTGGGACATCTTTGAGATTGACTTTACACCCAATACTGAACTTCGTCTTTCACTTTTGCCTCTTGTAGACTTACCTCACTCAGGCACTGCCTCTTCTCAACCACCACCAGACACCACCCGCCCAGATCTTTTGTGGCCTGCCCACTCCTCTAATCCACCTTCGCGCTCCCCACCCTCTTTAGGGTCTTCTGTTTCTCTTGAGGCAACACTCCCTAGCAATACTGCCCCTGCCCCCCCTACGGTATCAGCATCAGTACCTAGTATTGTTATCCACCGACCACCGTCTCCTGCGAACGAGTCCCCATTTCTCTCGGCACTCCTGCAGGACTATTCAGTGGATCTAGAGGACTCTGTCCCAGACATCTTAATTGTGCCTCCCCGGCAAGCCCACACCCCCATTTTCAATCACTATAGGTAATGAGTACCCCGTCTCCTGACAGTACAGCTTCTTCTATTTTTGTATATTTGGTTAACAATATCGTTGTGGGTCTTTCTACTGGACATTCGTCCTCCTTCTGTCATGTTACACCCTTAGCAAGTACTGTCCTTCTCACTATATTTCAAGCCTTGGGCATTGACTATACCCTGTCACAGCAGATAACGCTTTCATTAGTACCATCGTTTCCGCACCTTCCACATCCCACTGTTACTAAACCCAAAGACCAAAAACATTCCAAGCACTGACAGGATAGGGAATATCCCACATTCATTGGTCCCCATGAACAGGATTATAGGTACCACGGTTCATAAGACAACGGATAACATTTACATACGCATTCGCCTCATAGCGCCAGGGTTGGACATACCCACCACACTCGTTACAAATTATCCACGCAACCCGCTACAAAGTAGAATAATTGCTGGTCTTTCCCGTAGCCGGCTCCAATTTCCTGACTTCTCCCCTAACGGAATATACACCGGTCCACAGGAACTGGAACTAAGACAAGCATTGTATCACGTTATCAGTAGCGCAGTAGGAGAGGAACTGATAATAGACGCTATTCCCCCACGTCTGCCACTGAATTCACCTTTGCTCCTGACCTCGCTTCTGCTACTGAGTCCCCTTCTGCCACTGAGTCCACTTCTGCCGTACAACATATTCCTGACGCTGAGCTCACTCTTGATATTGAACACACTCTTGCCCCCTAATTATATTGTTTCCCGAACAGGCAACATTCATCCCCAAAGCATTGTGTTTTAAAACAACTTTCATGAATGGCATACTGAGCTCTACAGTTTATAAAACGTCTACCCACTTTCACATCTTTTTTATCATACATCCCCCTGGAGCGCCACTCACTGCCATATTATCTAGCACCTGGCCAAGATACCCTCTCCAAAGCTCTATTGCTGAAGCTTGCTTTGGCGGTCGGCTCCGCTTTCCTCTTTATACCCCAACACAAGAGCGAGACTTGCAGGACAGTGTGTATGATATTGTCATTCAGGCAGTAACACAAGAACTAATAAGAGACATTGACCCTAGCACCTGAAACGCGCTCCTGTAAATTAGGCCTTGCCTAGAGCGCCCTGTGTTAGACACACCAACATGGCTACTCCACTCCAGCATGTCTTAAAGACATTCGGAGGACAGGAGCACCATATACTCAAGCACTGCCGTGAGCTTCATAAACGTACGGCGAAAATGACTCATCCTTGGCCCTCAGAGGGAAGCTTTGATCCAATTATACTAGAGCATGCCACTACCTTTCTAGACACCAAGTACACTGGCACTAAGTTACAGAAAAGAAAGGCTACTTTAGATCTCTGGCGCATTTTTAAAGACAAGGTTCAACCACTCTCTGATTCCACACACCCAGTTATACCCAATGCTCCGCCCCCACCGCCTTACCACGTCAGCGGTATGTATACCGAACTTACTAACAAGGAGCAACCGGAACTACCAGTCACCAATAATGATTCCCCAGCTGTTGGCTTTCAGCCGCTATCAAAGGAGGCACCTTCCTCACCACAGCCAGGCCCAGAATTAACAACCACACAAATTGAGGAATTCCAGGCTTCCCACACATCACCCAGTCACCCGTACCACCCCGTGGACAGACCACCAACCCCACCTATGCCCCCCGGTAATGCATACCCCGACCTGACAGAACTGCGCAGCATGTATGTGCCTCCCCCAACGGTACAGTAAGGGACAAGGCAGTATCAGGTATTCCAGGCTTCATAGACGCACAACTATCTCTAAGATTTACACCAACAGTCAATACTGCACACCCATGCTCAGGTGAAGAGGATGAGGAGGGCTCTGACACTGCCTCTCAAGCCTCATCTCGTCACTCGCATGACTTTGTCTCTCGAGCACCATCTCGTGACTTGCGCTCACCTGTCATTGTTGTCAGTGATTTCGGCCCTAAACAAACCTCTGACTCTAACGCCTTCCATGACACTGACACTCAACAAGCACCTGTCCTTAACCCTTTCCTTGACACTAGCGCACACCCGTTCCCAAGCTTGCGTCTCCCTGCTCTCCCTCTCTCCTCACAAAGCAGCATGCCTTTCATGGCTGCTGCACTTCCTGGTAAGGTACCAGGATCTGGCCTTATAACAAACCAGCGGCAGTTCATTGAGTTTTCTAGCGCACCATCACTAAGTGTGACGGAGGGACAGTGTGTTCCTCTCACTGGTCTTCCCTCCTCTTATGACAATTATAGACAAAATGCAGAGTTGAGCAAAAGCGCTAGCCTGGAAAGCCTTTCATCACAGCATCATGTGGATGAACAGACACCCACGCATCAACCACCTTCCCACGCAGACCAGATAAAAAAAATTAGACGCTTGTCATTCAAATTAGAGAGCATAAACCAAAGTATGACAGACGTGATGGCAAAGATCAATACACCAACACCACCCTCACCCACTCTGCACCGCTTCGTGCAACACCACCCAAAGACAAATATCAGTAGGAATGGGGAAGGGAGCACACACTATCGCCTTAATGGGCACCCCTATCACCGTGACGATGCCACCCCTGGGAGGACACAAACATTCACTAACACACACCAAGACTACCAATTCCAAACACCAGTAGGACGGGATAAGACACCCCCACTGGTGCTAGAAGGCCACAATCCATTGTTTGGTGACATCCCAAGATATTGTGGACTCCCACAGGAACAAGACCCAGTGGTAAGAAGTAAGGTCAGGACCACCGAAGCGCAAAGACTTAAAGTCTTGGGGACACATGGACGCCCAGACGACATACTATATGACGTCTCGGGCTCTGCTTTCATGCGCACTACTAGGATGAAAAACAGACACAACATATCTCTCAGTAGACAGTGTCCACTAAAAACAAGCAATGATCTCACTCCCAATGAGATAGTGACATTAGGGGAAGGTTCAGATTACGCAGTTAACCCCTTTTCAGATGATTTGGCAGGCTGGTCGGAGCCCTTAGCGCCACAAATGCTCCCTTGGCCCAGAGAAGGGTCTTTTGAGCCTCAGTACATGGCAACAGCAGTTGAATGTATCCTCAAAGGATTAGGAGATCAGGATTGGGACTATGACTATATGAGGGAGAGCCTGAAAGTCTGGCAAAAATATGCTCGCCAGCATGACTATACAGGACCCACGGCGCAACGCCTTGGGGTCATGCGCCAAATGCCACTGCTCTACAAAAATATCAAAGATCCCCCCATCTATATCCCATGGTCTACACTAGACAAAGAAAATGTTAAAAGGCACTCCCACCCCTCACAGAGGGTGCGGGAAAATGGATTGCAGCTTTTGAAAATTGCACCACAGGTAACAACGTAGCCATAGGTGATGTCAAAAACCTGCTGATCTCCCTCATGGGAGAAGACGCAGAAGATCTCTTTACCCATATCAATGTCAACTTGACAAAAAACAACACCCAACATGACGGTGTTTCCTTCAATGACATTAGAACAAAAGCTTGGGCTGAGTTGCGCAGGAAATACCCCGATGTCCCCGACATTGGGGCTTTACTGTCACAGACCATGCAACCAAATGAAGATCCTGCCACCTACCTTTCTAGAATGAAAGAAAAATGGCATCAAGAGTTAGGACACCGATGGGATGCAGCAGGAGGCTATGGGAGACTATTTTATCACACAGTAAAGAAAGGTTTACCTACTGAGGTGCAGGAGAAATTAGATGGCATTGTAGCAATGGAATGCAAGCCATGGGCAGAAATACAAGATCACATAATACATTACTGCAAAAAGAGACAGGAACAGGAGAAGACTAGGCAGCTGGCCATAGAAAATGCCGCTGCCAAATTGGTACAGCAGAAACTAAATAAGAAAAAGGACAATGTTGACACAGTCATGCTCGCAGCACCTGTCACTCAAATGACAGCAGTAACATCCTTTCCCCAGGCTGCCATGAATGCTCTCACAGGCAACGTCCAACCTGCTCCTCAGCAGGTTCAAGCACCACCTGCTGTACAGTACATACAAGCCCAACCCCAACCTGCCATACAGTATATCCAACAACCGCAACCACAGCCAATGGTACAATACATACCAGCACCACCTGCTTACAGCACCAACACACAGCCTTATTACAATAACAGACAAAATATGAACAAGAACATGGGTGGACAAGGAAGAGGGCGAGGGATGGGACAACAAAGGTTTCCACAACAGCCAGGACAGGGAACACCACCGATCATTTGCTACTATTGCCAGAAACAAGGCCACATACAGAGAGATTGCCACAGTAAAAAGCGTGACATAAGTCAGCAATATATGAATACTGGCTACCAATCACAAGTACCATTCCAACAACAGCAGCACCCGCAACAACACCTTCAACAGCCCCAAATGCTATACTCTTATGCACAACCGGCACAGCAACAACAAGTGCAGCTCCAAGCGCCCCAAATGACCCAGGTTCAGCCAGCAGTCCAACAAATACAGGTTCCAATGCAACAGCTACAGCCACAGCAACAACCTGTTTATCAGGTGGTCCCCCAAACACAAAACGGTGTCCCTCTAGGAGGAACAATTGTTGCCTCCAGCAACCCCTTTACCCAGGGCACCATCCAGCAATATCAGGGAGGATACACCAGCTAGGACAGCCCACAGACAACTCTTGTGTGCCCAATTTTGTCATGCACAAGCAATACTGAAGAGGACCCTATTGCAAGTGTCGTGATAAATAACAAAACATATAGTTTTCTTGTTGACACAGGTGCCACATACTCCTGTATTACAGGTGGCCCTCTGCCCATTTCAAACAAAACAGCGGACACACAGGGATTTTCTGGGGCAATAGCAAGGGTCCCATTCACCAAACCAGTATCAATGGAGATAGGAGGCCATGTAGTGGAGCAGCCTCTGCTTTATTCACCCAGGTCCCCAGTCAATCTTTTAGGACGTGACCTCATGGCCAAACTAAACATGACTATCCACTTTGATGACAATGGAACAATGATTTGTTCCATACCAGGTACCCCACTAACAAGGATAATGGCAGTTACTGCACAGTCATCCTTAGATAGCCAGGTCAGAGCACGTCCTGTGGATGAGCACGCCTTCTCTGCAGCTGTCCACACAATTGTCGCCACCACTCCCGAGTTACAAGGCCGCACAGTTCAGTTGCCAAAAGAATTTCTCTTTAGGCCCCAAGTACCAGATTCGCAGGTATTAGATAAACACTTGACATTTGACATCTGCGCCCTTGAGATAACACCCACCTATGGTGCATTCCTGGCATGCGATGACAACGCTCATACTTGGGCTTGTGTCATTTTTATCGAGCCTAAAGGGTTGGTAAGAAACATTTCAGATGCCCAGCTATTTGGATCCCCTGAGGAACACTCTAAAACAGAGATTATTTATGATAACAATGTGCCCATCTCAGTGACAGTGGAAATTCGAACACCAACTGTCACCCCTGATTATGACTCTGCGCGAGAAGCAGATTTGGCTCAAGTACCAGCGCATCTTTGGACAACAGGCCCAAATGATGTAGGCCTTATTAGCTCTGCCAGGCCATTTAAGATAACTCTCAAACAAGGTGCTATCCTGCCCAGAATAAAACAGTATCCCTTGTCCAAAGCAGCAGAGGAAGGTATAGCCCCTACAATACAAGCATTGCTAGAGCAGGGAGTAATTTATCCTTGTATTTCTCCGTGTAACACAGCCCTTTTTCCTGTGCGGAAGGGCAAAACAAATCAATGGAGACTAGTTCATGATCTTCGCGCAATTAACAACATAGTTGTACCAGAATTCCCCATTGTCCCAGACCCCTCTATCATCCTCACAAATGTCCCCCCCGATGCACAGTATTTTTCTGTCATCGACCTGAAAAATGCCTTTTTCAGCATTCCTTTGCATCCAGACAGCCAATACCTATTGGCCTTCTCATTCAAAAATGTGCAATTCACGTACAGAAGGCTCGCTCAAGGGTACTGTGAGTCCCCTAGCGTCTTCAACAGGGTTGTCAAAGAAGACTTGTCCAATTTCCAATGTGACAGCACCCTACTGCAATATGTCGATGACATACTGCTTTGCAGCCCCACAGAACAACAATGCAGGAAAGACACCATCCTCTTACTTACTACGCTAGCACAAAGAGGATACAAAGTCGACAAACAGAAGCTAAAGTACTGTCAGAAAGAGGTACATTATCTAGGACAACTACTATCTGCATCAGGCAGACGAGTGACTCCAGGTCGAGTTGAGGCGATAAAAGGTACCCCTGAACCCCAAACAGTTAAAGATATGCAAAAATTCCTCGGCCTGGTTAATTATGTCCGCCAGTGGGTCTTTGACTTTGCAACAATAACTGCCCCATTATTGAAAGCTGTCAAAATGGGCAAAGACAGACACAATAAGATTGAGTGGACACGTGACATGAGGATAGCCTACACCCAGCTCAAAGATGAGATAACAAATGCACCAGTGCTAGGATCACCTGATTACACAAAATAATTTTACCTATTCACTCACTGTGATGGCTTAGTCATGACAGCAGTACTCACTCAGAAATACCCCATGGGCCATAAGCCCATTGCCTACTTCAGCGGCATGCTGGACGCTGTCATGAAAGGTCATTACCCCTGCGAGCAGGCCCTTGCTGCCGCAGCATTTGCTGTGGAAAAAAGCACTCCCATTGTAATGGGCTTTCCACTGACTCTGTACACTGAACATGCTGTCTTTGCAATAATACAAAAAGCCAAGACAACGTTAACAACACAAAGAGTGTCAGGTTACGAAGTAATATTGTCATTACCTTCTCTGAAAATTGTGAAATGCCACACAGTAAACCCTGCCACATTTTTTGCCCATCCAATAGCCACTTCAGATGATGACGCTCATGACTGTGCCACATACTCACCAGATGAGTCTGGAGCAGCAAAAGAGGATCCCTTGCCAAACAGTACTGTATATTTTGTTGATGGCTCCTCTACCATTGATCAAGACACAGGAGTAAGATACACAGGAGCAGCAGTAGTCAAAGCACAGCAGAATGATTCCTCTGATTCCCTAGACATAGTACAGCAAATAACATTACCTTCACATTATTCTGCGCAGGCAGCTGAACTAGTAGCCCTCATAGCTGCCCTAAACATTGGAGCTGATGACCGTGTCACAATTTATTCAGATTCTGCATATGTCACCACAACAACACACTCCAGCATCCTCCGCTGGAGAAGGCGCGGCTTCCTTAAATCAGATGGTACACCTGTCATTCACAAAACGTTACTAGAGGAACTTATTGAGGCCCTTACACTACCAGCTGAAGTTGCTGTAGTCAAATGCGCAGCGCACACCAATGGCCAAGATTTTGTCTCCAGAGGTAACGCCCTGGCAGATTGGGCAGCTAAGGCTGCAGCCAGAGGCCCTCAAGCAACAGGCCCCCACTTAAAACAACAATAGAAGTTCCACTTGCACCAATTTTACTTTCTCAAACATTGCCTCCCACAGATCATGACAATAGCAATGAAGAAATTCCAAAAACACCATCCCCACTACCAACACTATTTGACATTGACATAACACAGCAATATGATCAAACTGCACAGTTATATCTCAGAGAAATGCAAGAAAGTGCACCAGATCAAGAGAAAGAGTTATGGAAGAAGAGGGGAGTACAACAGGACTCCGCCGATTTAATATACAGACAGACAGTAACAGGGAAACCTGTAATGCCACAGGCCCTGTTACAAGTGGCATTAGACCAACTTCACCTTCCCACACATGTCACCCGAGATAACATGTCCACCACCTTGCAAACAGACTGGTTCATCCCCAATGCCCATGTACAGATACAATTGTATGTTAATAAATGTCTCATTTGCCAACAATATTCCCCAAACCCGACTCTAAAAACAGTTGCTTCTACCATTCCTAGACCATCTGGGCCCTTCAAAGAGCTACACATTGACTATGTCGACATGATCGACCGCTGCCAAAATTACCGCTATCTCATTGTAGTAGTGTGTCCATTTTCACGCTGGATCGAAGCTGGACCTTGCGTCCACTGCGATGCTAAAGCAGCTGCCACATTTCTGCTCCGTGATGTCATTACTCGCTGGGGCATTCCAGACGCCATCCGGACCGATAACGGAAGCCATTTTTCAAATGTTATCTTTTCCTCCCTGACCACAATGCTAGGCATTAAACACAAACTGACATCAGCTTACCACCCACAAAGCAACGGCATCTGTGAGCGCCTCAACGGCCTGCTCAAAAATAAGATAAGCAAAATAAGTGCCACAATAGGAAAGAAATGGCTTTACTGCCTGCCCATAGCACTCTTTGCACTAAGAAACTCTCAAGTTCGGATCACCACCTCACGCCCCATCAGCTTGTCACTGGACGATCTATAAATGTAACAATTCCATCCACACGCCCTAAAACTGATAGTGAGTCATCACCAGAGATAGTTAAGGCAGAACTTTACGATTACCTGTGCCAACTAACAAGCGCAGCGCAGTTCCTTTCTACCCAGGTATCCAAGAGAAGAGACAAGGGCCCCAACGATCCTGAGCTCCCACCAATCCGTCCCGGGACACTGGTCTTCGTCCGAAAAAACGTCAGACGTTGGAAGGATCCAAAATTTGAAGGACCCTTCCCAGTCATAGACTCATCACCAACTGCAGTGCGAATAACAGAAAGAAAAGCATGGATCCATCGCAGCCACGTCCGCCTAGACCCCGCACCACCACCTCAGCCAATAGACTAAGGAAAGGACCGGACTTATTATCAGTACAATTCCATGAAGACAGCGGCCTTTCATCCTCCCATGATGAAGAGCACGATGAGCGTCGAGTACTTACAGTCAGGAATGTTAAAGGAAATGCAAAGTTATGTATTCCACTTGCCATACTAATTTGTATTTTAGCCATTGCCGCCTTGACATGGTATATGTTTTATCTTATAACCACTGATCAATGTGATCTTCCTGATGCTATTACACAATGTTCAGGACAGCCAGTTGTGCCACCAGATGGAGATAAGATCAAAAGTCCGCCATTCCCACCTTGTATTGCTGATACAGCACACACGAGCACACACTCCACACCCACAGTTACTGATCTGATCCCAAGTAGTGCTACCACCCCAGGGGATGACGTTCTGAATATCACAATAGGTCCCCAGTTGTCCCGCAGTGCCCCTCCCCGCACTAACAGTAGATTTAAACGAGGTAGACCAAGGTTCTGGAGGACCCGTAGACCAAAACCTAAGGTTACACAAGAATGGGCCACTGCTCTTCAGGACACAATAGTTCACATGGCACAACCTAATCCCATGCCCGATTTCCACTCCACACGTCCTGACGAATCTGATCCACATCATGGAGCCCATGATGCCCTGTTAGATAACATGTGGTACCGGCACATGTCCGAAGTTGGAAAAAAACAACAAAAGAAGCATGTTTTGTATGCTCACATATTCCCCATGCAGTAGGCGCAGACAAAATGAGTTTCCCAAAAGAAGTACCACCCCCAAAAGCTGAGTGTCTCCTCCATCTGTTCCTTTGCCGAATATACGGCCAGATCCAGCTCCTGTCAGCAACTATTGAAACAATTTATGTAAATACGACCATATGGGATCATAATCCTGTCACGTTCAAAATTGTAACTAATAAAAATGAATTTGACAGAGACATACAGGGTTGGTCTAAAGAAGAAATACAACGTTGGGAGCGTACCTTTGTCCAGTTACGCTACTTTACCTTTTCAAAACCAGAATCAGTATGTTATGAACGAATAGACAAAAGCCCCTGTGTGTACAGGCCTGTGCTAAAATTATCAGCCAACGTCTATGTTGAAAACAAATGGAGTGGGCCATGCAACTTCAATTGTAGAGCTGCTTCCTTAGGAGCGCCTTTCATAACAACAATTAATGACGGAGAGATCGATAGGGGTGTTGAGGATGGGTGCGGGGAGGTCTGGACACAAGAAAGCAGAAGGTACACCTTTAGTAAGGACAGCACCTATCCATGGAAAAGAGCATATAAACTGAAAAATCCTCTCCTTTGTTTCCTAGGTAACGGTACCCGCCCTGTGGGCAGCAACACTAACTGTAACACGACAATTTTTAATTTGGACCTCCAAGACGGCACCGCCAGCCTCATGGACATCTTCTGGGCCTGCGGAGAGCGCATCTACGCACAGTTGCCTCCTCAATGGAAGGGCCTATGCACCATGGTCACAATGCATGAACTGCATCTCGTTGTCCCGGCATCCAACATTTCCCAAGTGTTTGAACACCCCATGACAGGTGATGTCACCCTGCTTCACGGGCACCGAAGGAGTGCTCAATATTTTGCTAACGACGCCTTTAAGGAAGTTCCTGACGAGTTTCGCCTGTTCAATCGCGCCCAGGAATTCTTTGGGGGCCTGTGGCCCATCTGGCAATCATCTGCTAATGCCCGGTGGCTGCAGGTCACACGCTATGAACTAATGACTCTGATCAACAACACCCGAGATGGGTTCAACGCCATACAGGAAGAATTACGACCAATAAGACTTATGGTTCTAGAGCATAGATATGTTCTAGATCAGCTCACAGCTATGCAGGGAGGGTATGCAGTTCCATCGGATCGAGCTGCTGTACTTTCATACCATCTAATGATGCGGGCAACGGGTCTCTCGCTAAGGCCATTGAGGACTTGGGCAATTTGGGAAAGAAGATGCGTGATGAGGGCGGTGCCGCTGCAGACCCTATTACGGGCTGGTTCAACCTGGACTGGATGCCTTCATGGCTATCTGCTATCTTGAAAACTATGTTACCCATTTGTTGTGTTATCATACTAATGTGTTGCGGTGTACAGGTACTAATGAGGTGCCTCAGTAGATGTACCGTCAAGGCAGTTGGGATAAATTACGTTAAAACAGAAATTTACAGCAATGCAGACTATCAGGACATGCACCGTGCCCCTGGGGATGGGGGTGGACAGGTTCACATACAGCTCATAGAACAAGGTGCCCCTGATGCTTCTCCCGAGACGCCCTTAGCTCCACCAGTTCCACCGCAGAGGTACACTTTGAAGGAGGAGCATGACGCTCACCTGTATGACCAGTTAGTGAGCCATGATGATGGAGAATATGTTACCCTACCATCAGATTTGCAACTTCCGGCTGCGTGCCCCAGCATTAATGACCCACCCAGCATGCACCCGATTCTTGAGAGTCCTTTACAATATTCTATCCGGAATGTGTTCAAAATTGAACAAGAGCAGGGAGATGATGGAGGGTCCCGAAAGTCCCGTACTACCATCTAACAAGAAACCCATTAATGATTTTGCACTACCCACCAAACATGATACCCCTAGATAGGCCCTACCGGGCAGGCTCAGATAGAATGTCTTAAATTGTCCACTTTCCCTTGTCCTGATAGCACATCCTATGTAGGCCAAGCCCAGCTCCTTAGATAAACCATATCTTACATAGGCCCAAGCATACCTTCCTAGATACAAAAGTGTAGGCCCAAATGAAAGTGACTCTTGCTCTCATTTATAATAATTCTAATGGAACAGACCTCATAGGCCTCACTGATCTGTTAGCAGAGATCTGTCCCCTTCACCCAGATACGACCTTAGCCCTCTCTTGTAACTTGCCACAGTTGCAAGAATAAGGGTGGCCCCCACCCATGTGACGGGCTGTCGGAACATCTGGCAGTGTCACATGCAAGATTAGTGATATTCTTAGCTATGGGACTTTCCGCGCTTGCTAAACTGGAACTTGAGGCAGGAACTTGACCAAGAAATTAATGCATTTAATATTAATTCTAAGCATTTTTCACGGTGAAAGTTATCTTTTGTTTACTTTTTGCGGTCAGAGAACTCTGACCGCCTGCCAACCAGTTCTGTTTCATCATGATACCACTTCTCATATAAAATTTTCCAGTAAAGCAGGTGGTCAAGTGGCCTGCGTCAGATCTCGTGTCAAGCCTCGTGCACACGTAGGCGTGAGTTCTGCATTCAATAATAAAGTTCTGCATTCAACTATATAAAAGAGCCCACCCGGACTAGAGCTTCGAACTCTTCCATTGCATCAGACCTTGACTGCATCTGGAGGGCTTCCCGTGCGATCGTCCGTTGGTGACTGGGCCTAGTGCTTCAACTTCCAAGTGAACGAACAGCACAGGGGTCAGGCTCTCTGGAGTCGGTAAGCGGAGGGGTGTGGCAGCCACAAAGAATCCTCCCTTTCAAAGCTGTGGGCGACTCTAGGAGAAATGGGTGTACCCTCCGATATATTATCTTTTCTGGTCAGATTACATGAAAATAACTTTGCCAGGGTACGGTGAGGCTCCCAGGCACAATTAACTGAAAAAATCCCAGTATTGAAGGGTGTCCGCCAGGGATGTGTCCTGACTCCCACATTACTTTCTTTATATGTGAATGGGCTGGCACATCATCTTTTAAATGTTGGGGCTGATGCTCCAGGTTTGGCGAATGGTAAAGTGCTTTGCTGTTGTTTGCGAATGGCACTCTGCTAATCTCAAAAACACTGAGTGGCCTCCAAAAACGTCTGGCTAGCTTTAGTGACTTTTGTGTGGAGAGGGGCTTGCAGATTAATGTTGACAAGACTAAATTTATGACCTTTTGTCACTGTAAAATATTTAAAGGAAAACTATCCCTAGGTAGTGAGTTTTCGGAACAGGTCGACTCTTTTTTCCTACCTAGGGATTTAATTTACATCTAACTTATCCTGGGGTTGTTGCAGGGATTCTGCACCTACACAGAACTATGTGCAGGAAAACAGGACCTCAGTGAATAGGGGTGTACCAACCTACCACTTTAGTACCCAAAATCCCAAACCGACTAGCTATAGTGTCTCATTCGTTCTCCTCAAAATATCACGGAGCTACAAATGATTAGACAACCCAGAACACAACACTCCCGACTCTCTCAGGAATCGCGGGAGCAAGACATACACTTTCGCTCACTCACTCATACTTGTCCACAATAAGAATTGTCAGAGTCACTAAAATAGTTCAAAATGTTTATTTTAACTATCGTGCTCTACAATACAGTATACAAGCCACTACCAGCAGCAAAATGCATAACCTCAGCACAGTTAGCATTGTTACAATTCCATAGAATACAAAGGGAGTAGTCATTATATAAAGACTGTGGAATAAGGGCTCTTAGGCCTAACCACCCTCCCCTTGGCTAGAAGAAGTTTATTTTATAAAAAGGAAGATCTCTGGGCTTTGACAGCAGACCCCATACCTTAAAGCCTGGATGTAAAGTTTACATCATAGGAACAGCGGAGCTCTTCTCCATGGAACGGCTTTCTCCAAGTGTGTTAAAACAACATGCAACAACGTAATATCAAAGCACGAGTATTCAGTACTGCAGCTGTGTGTAGCATGTTATGTCTAGGTGCTAGGGACTGACCAGAACAGAATAACAAGGGGCGTTGTTTATCGACCTTGCACATCGTGTTCAGACTAAACTCCAGGAAAGGCAGAGAACGCGAAAGGCAACCCGTTCCCATGTGAAAGGCACAAACAAAGTCTTGCAAAAACAAAGTCATGTAGTAGCGTGCGCAAAAGCAGCATCATGGCAGCGAAGCTCATGTCAACTTAGCAATGTCGATAATGTGCCTATAAACCATATAATAGGGTCAGCAGATTGACATTGCTATGCTAAAACACAAACAAAGAGCTGGATTTATTTTAAAAGAACTGCATGCTAGTTACACTAGGCCTATTGCCCCTGCCCTGAAAATCTATGAAGCTGAGGCTTTGGGGGTTGCACTGTATGGGGCTGAGCTGTGGGGGGTGTGGTGACACAATGGGGTTGGCAAAATCCGAGTATAAATTTGCTAGAGAGCTGGCTGTGCTCCCAGTGAGTACCCCGCTGCTGCCCTTACTTATGGATTTGGGCATTAAAAAGGTAACCCTGAAGGCTCAGCTGCATCTTCTATTATATTGGTGTAGGATTTGGGTAACCCCGGAGCTAGCGCACTATGCAGCGGCACTGACCGAACTGATTAGATTGGACAAATTAAACAAAGTACCATGGCTGATCTCTGTAAGGCAGTTATTGAAGGCAATCAGTCTTGTTGAGCTTGGCCTCCACCCGGTGATTGGCAAAATCCCACCAAAAGTGGTAATGAAAAAATATTATTGGGCCTATGTTCTGCAGAAAGAAGAGGAGAGAGCCAGAAATGCCTCACTTACCAGTGAATTTTTAAACTTTAAGTGTTCCCACAGGTGTGAGCAGTATGGCGATTTGATAACTGTCCTGCTCGACAGAAAGTGCTATCATCAATTTAGAGTGGGCACGCTTCCTGTAAATGCGTTCACTGTGAGATGGAAGGGTGGTGACAGGGTGGGCTGTCCGTTCTGCGAAGGACAAAAAGAGACCATTCCGCATGTGCTATTTGTTTGTCCTATGTATGTTAAGTCCTGTTCTGCTTGGATTGCACCAGTCTGTAGGCAGTTAGGCACTGCTAGCTACCTAGTAACTTTAAGAATTCTACGCACGGACAATTTGTCGCTGTACGTTTGTACCACTGCCAGATTTTTGGGCTTGATGTGGGTGAAATGGAGGGCCACTGTTGCTGCTAATAATGCTAAAGTTTTTTAAAGCTTTTTATTGATTGTGTAGACTTTTATCATGAATTTTAACTACATTTAATAGGTAATATTGTTTGTGATGGGTTTTGCTTTAAGTGAATTGTGATTGTTGCATGAAATGGACTCAAATAGGCTGTTTAATTTGACTACTTGCTAATACTGTGGTATTGTGTGTATGTAACATGTTTTATTTATTGTCTACATTTATGTCTATGCCGAAATACAGTTATTTATGATGATATGATGTTATTTATTAGAGCCTTTTAGAACTGATGATTTCTTTTCTTTCATTCTGTATTTGGCAAACAATAGCCATTGTGAGCATTGCAAATACTTGCCTTTTCTAATTAGTTATGAATAAATTGTCGACTTTTTAAAGAACATACTGGAAACTGCTGTCTTTCTCCGTGGGCAGTTTATGATTTTTCTATCTCCACGTTTTCAAGTGACTCTGTCGTGTTTCTTTCTAAGATTGATATCTTGTGCAACGACTCAGTGTTGCATTATTTACATTAGAATTTTGTGGCTTTCACTAGCGAGACATAATCTAGCCATGTAAAAAAGTGTATAAATGTATATATATATAGGTTGTATGAATTTTGTAGTGCTCCATCCTGTTAGTATATACGTAAATGTACCCTATTGTTTTGAGCTCAAAATACCCTCTGTCCCCTTGCCCACTGCATCCTGATGAAAGAGCCTAAATATTAGGAAGAGCATTGCAGCCTTTAACCTAAATACCAGCTTAGGGGCATGGCTTGCAGCCCAAGATGGTGGTCGCATAGGCGACGAGCTCCGGGCCCGGGGCATTCAATCCGCCAATTAATCCGTCACCTCGCTCTTCGTCACTGGCTGCCTGAGTCTTAGTGACTAAGAAAACGCTGGGGGATTGTGAAGTGGGCGCTGCCGGGGGCCGTGGCAGACTGCTGCCTGAGTTCCGGCCCGTGGAAGTTTTTGACTGCGTGGCGGGCCTGAGCAGTGGGGGTGGCCCTGGACGCCGCGAGTTATCCTGTGACCTGTGCAGAGCTGCTGCGCACCGAAACGGCGTGCGCCGGCACGCGAGACCCCGGCTCTGGGCCTGAAAGGGTCGGAAGAAATCCGAATTGATTTACCGCGGCTCGTGACACCTGCCGGGTATTGGGAGGCCCCTACAGCGCTGGAGCGCCTGAGGCGTCCTTGTTCCTGCAGTGGAGGTGGTTCTACGGAGCGAGTGGGGGATCATCTGTCTCTCTCCCCCTCCCCCCACTAATTGGAAACAAGTTGCACGGGAGACGTCCTCCGTATATGGCTCTGCACCGGTTTCGCACTGGATGAGACCTACTTGAGCCCTGCATCCCGGCCGTGAAGGCTTGCGGGGCCACAACTGTACTGCGATCCTGATCACGGGCCCGGTCATCTGCAGACCCACTTCAGCCGGACGTAGCAGTGCCCCGAGAAATTGTAAGTGGCTGACGACGATCTGATAGTGACACTAGTGTCCTAGTAGGAGACAGCCGTGAGTGATCGACTGAGCTTTGGCGCGTGTGGGAGCTTGAATTTGTGACGGGCCTGCCCCGGGGTGGCAGAAATTGGGACATGGGCCTTGAGTGTGACCCCGGATGCTGGCACGCTTGACTGGAGACAGCGACTGGAGGCAGTGGACCTTCTCGACGGCCTGCTGGCTATTGAGACAGCCACCGGGCGTCTGATCGTCCTAGAACAAATGCAGCTGTTCCGTGAGTCCCCCCCCTCCTCTTCTTCCCTTCTCTCCCCCCCTGGCAACGATCTTTGAAGCCCTGCGGAGCTGTGCTGGCAGGGGGTAGCGGCCTTCCCCCCATATTGTGGCTGGGACACATGTACTCGGAGGTGCGTGGTGAGCAATCTGTCTCTCCTGGTGGCTCCCCCCCCCCTCTGTGTCATAAATCTCTGGGGGGCTTTACTATAACTGCACATGTTGGGGCATTCACACGAACAACCGGATCCCCGCCCCTGGGCATGGCGCGAGGTTCCTCAACTTCAGTATCCCGAGATATAAAGACCTGTGGGGCCCCATTGCGGTCATCATTCAGCCGCTCTTCGGAGGCCTGATTTCATTTGTACCTACGCCCAATACTTGATGGGTATACTGTTTTGAGTGACATCAGGTTCCTCAGGGTAGACACATTACAAATACCCGGTCCGGACACCTGTGGCCATGGGCAGAGGGAAGACCAGGACGGATTCGAAGTCTGGCAGGGCCGGGTCCCGCTCCCCCCCTTTGGAGGCCTCGCCTGGGCGCTCTCGGCGGGCAGAGGAGGGAGTCACATCCTCCCCCCCAGTTGATAAGCTGTACATGATCCTGCAAGAAATTCTAGATTCTAGATCGGGGATTGAAAACCAATTGGGCACGATCTCGGTGGAGCTTAATCTGCTCAAAGATGACCACAGGAAATTGGCTGATAAAGTCAAGATCACTGAGCAAACACTTGACACAGCAGTGCCCCAGTTGAAGGAACATGATGAACAGTTGAAACACATGCGCCACCAACTCGAATCCTCGCAAGCCCGCGCGGATGATGCAGAAGGTCAGGCACTGCGTAACAATCTCCGAATCGTGGGTCTCCCGGAGGGAACGGAGGGCCCTAATCCAACGATCTATGTGGAAGAGTGGCTGAAATCTAGTGTGGCTCCTACGGGGCTATCTGCACACTTCACAGTGGAACGTGACCATCGGGGCCCCACACCCCGACCTATTCCTGGAGCAGGCCCCCGTCCGATACTGGCCAGGATCTTGAACTATAGGGATCGAGACCACGTGCTACAAGCTGCAAGGGAGAATGGTCCACTGCAGGTCGACAATGCCAAGATTTCCATTTTAACAGATTATACGCTAGCTGTCCAACGCAAACGCTTCTCGTTTATGGAGGTCAAGGCACGGGTCCGTGCAGCGGGCCTCACATTTGCATTGCTTTTCCCAGCGAAACTGAAAATTATTCATAACCATCGTTCCTTATTCTTTGACATGCCAGATAGTGCATGGGACTGGCTGGACAGGAACTTCCCGGACTCGATGCAGGCCAAACGCCTGGAGACTTCACAGCCAAAATCACAGCGGGGCCCTTGGAGGCGACAAAAGGGTCTGCTGACACAGAGCACGGGATCCAGTCCCCCACCTCGCCAACTAGTTATAGAGGGTCGACAGGAGGTATCTTCGGTCCGCCATGGCTCTGCGGACTGCCCGTCCACCCATTAGCACCAGACCTTCTTATGAGGCGAACCCGGACTCGGGTGGGAGTGTGGCACTGTTCCCATCAGAAACTACACAGCTAAGTAATGATCTATTGGGCTGACCCATTAACGATGGGATGGGGAGGTGGGCCCCCTGTAGTTTAGATGATGTAAGTATGCCCTACAAATAGTCCGGAAATAATGTTAATGAATCTGAGGCCAGCATATGTTTCACTATGGTATGAATATAGCATTAAAGAGGTACGAAAGGAATGCTTAGACGAGTCCCGGATAGTCCTGGGCAGATCCACTTATTATAAATGTTCTGTAAGTAAACTAAGTACGCAGCTTACCCCCCACAAGCGAAAGCAATTGTCTACAGTGTACTATGTTAATTTTTACTGCAAAGTTTGGTCGAGCGAAGTTGAATCGTTGGACCCAGTATTGGGAGAAAGTTGTTTTGATTAGAATGTTGCCGCACTGTCCGTTTGCAATTTGGGGGGTGGGAGTCTGGGGGGGGGGAGGGTGGTGGTGGGTTGGGGAGGCTTTTGCTAATATGGTTTTTTAAATGATGTTGGTTGTCAAAACTTATACTGTAATATCCTGGAACGTTCGGGGGATGGGGGCTATTCACAAACGCCATAGAATTGTTTCACAGTTACACCGCCGTAAAGCTCAAATAGTTTACCTTGAGGAGACACATTTGATGCCTTCAGAAACTTGCAAACTGCAGAGACGCTGGAGGGGCCAGCTTTATGCCACAGCATACTCTGCCTTCTCAAGAGGGGCGACGATTTGGTTACGGGCCGGGGTCCCCTTTTCCCTTGCTGAGAGCAGAATTGATGAACAAGGTAGATATGTGCTTCTCCGTGGTGCCCTCGACGGCAAACAAGTGGTATTGGGATCTATATATGCTCCAAATGTAGACCAAGATGCTTTCTTATCCAGAGTGTCCCGGGCTCTCTCAGACTGGACGTCATATCCTTGGGTGCTGGGGGGATTTTAATGCAGTGTTTGATGTACACTTGGACCGGTCTCACCCTCCCCTACCGGGCGCTAACGCTACCACACAAGCCGCCACACTGACTCGATGGGCGCAGGGGTGGGGTCTCCTTGACGTTTGGAGGTCACAACATGTTAATATCCGGGAGTATTCTTTTTATTCCCACCCACATAATTTGCACACCTGTTTAGATCATTTCCTCTGTACACCAGACTTAATTCCAGAGATCAAACAGAGTACCTATCTGGGTAAGACCATATCAGACCATAATCCCATAGAACTGACACTAAGCTGGGGCCGTATTCCCACACCTATTCCTACGTGGCCGCTGCAGCCCTCGTATTTGGAGGATCAAGTGTTTCGTGCTACATTAGCGACCACTATCACCATATACTTTAATGAGAATGAGGGCACTGCCACGACTAGATCACTGGAATGGGAGGCTTTTAAAGTGACGGTGCGGCGAGTCTCTATGGGGGCTGTGGTGGGTGCCAGACCGAAGGTAACCAGGGACATAATGGAGCTGGAGGATAAATTGCAGGCATTGGAGCTGGATGCCCGGGCAGACACAGGGAGCGGGAAATCTGCAGGAGGCTAGAATAAAATATGCCAAACTCTTAGAGCGATTAAGAACTATTGACCCGAATGCTTATACACTACGCACACATGCGGAAGCAGATAGGGCCAGCACATTGTTGGCACGACTGATTTAACCACAAACATCTCCCACGCCGATACTGGCGGTTTATGATACCCACCGCAATTTGATTATTTTTCAAGCTGAAATAAATAGGACATTTCAGGAATATTATACAAATCTTTACAGGGCTCCTCCCCTTGACACAACGGAGGATATTACATTCTTTCTTGGAAATATAGACCTTCCCACTGTTTCAGACTCAACAGCTGAGGGATTGGCAGCTCCGATCACTTTAGCAGAGATCCGTAGTGCTATGAAGGCATTAGCCCGTAATAAGACCCCGGGCTCAGATGGGCTCCCCATTGAATTTTATTCAACTTATGCGGCAACATTAACCCCGAAGTTATTGCAACTTTATACTACTTCACTTTCAGAGTGCATACTGCCTCCCACAACCAGGGAGGCAATAGTGACTTCCTTACTAAAAACCCGACAAGCCCCCAACCGACCTTACATCCTACAGGCCCTTGTCAATTCTAAATACTGAATATAAAATACTCAGCAAACTCTTGGCGTCTAGACTGCTTCCCTTCTCCCCAAGCTGATACATTCAGATCAGTGCGGGTTTATACCCAAACGCAGTACCTCCCTGAATATACGTCGTCTGCATGCCCTGATGCACGCAGCCGCACCACTAGCTCCACAAGCGGGATGTTTAGCTTTAGACATACGTCAAGCGTTTGATACTCTGAGTTGGCCGTATTTGCTGGCTGTACTGGCCAAGTTTGGATTACCCCCGAGTTTCTGCCAATGGGTGAAATTACTCTACACGGATCCCACAGCTCGTGCTAAGACGGGTGCCACCATCTCCCCGGCATATCAAATATTCCGAGGAACACGTCAGGGGTGCCTCCTGTCGCCCCTGTTGTTTGTGCTGGCATTGGAACCCCTGGCGCAATATCTATGTCGCATTATGGTCCCGTATGGCATCCCGATAGGCGCGTCAATCCACTTGGTATCACTTTACGCTGATGACATGCTATTATATTTTAAGGACCTAAGACTGGACATGCACCCCGTGGCCACATTATTCTCACAGTTCGGTGAGGTGTCCGACTTATGGCTTAATGCCTCGAAGTCTGTGGCCTTCTCCTTTTATGACACTTTTAACAGACCCAATCTACCGTTTGGCCGATTGCAGTTTAAATTGGAGCCCACCACTTTCAAGTATCTTGGTATTAACATTTACAGGACCAGCGCTGACACTATACATGGAAACGTGACTAGGACTATTAACTCTCTCCGCTCTCAGGTGGCGTTCTGGACTACCCTGCCGTTGACAATAGCTGGCAGGCTGGCAGTGTCTAAAATGATCATGCTGCCCAGACTCCTATATCACTTTGTGAATATCCCTGTCGCCCTCCCGGCATGGATTTGTAGAACGCTTGACACATTATTGACATCATTGCTTTGGGGAACGGGCCGCCATAAACTCGCTCTGGCCAAAATGCAGTTGCCGAGTTCTGCGGGTGGTATGGGGGCCCCTGATTACCGATCTCCTTGGACTGGGCCCGACTGATAGAACAGTTCAGATCAGAGACGGATGAGGAGGCCGCAGATTGTCGGAATATACCACAGGTCCCTACAGGCAGTGCTTGAGGCATGACTACACCACGGATCGTAAATGTGTGCCTGTTCCCCTCCCCTCTCTTTCCCCGCCCTTACCCCCCCCGCCCCATTTTTTCGTCGGGTCTCTAGCCCCGGCTGACAACATTGTGGAATGGGACAGACTTGTTAATAGCGGCCAAAGTTAAGGGAATGTTGTTGGGAGGGAATACAGTGGGAGGGCGGTTTAATGGGAGGGTGTTTATACTTTCTTTAAAAATGTAATGTTGACACTTGATTGGACAGGAATCCGGTTGTAAGTACAAGTACTGTCATTGTCGGATAAACTATGTATACATTGCTGAAATAGTTCCAGATGTTAACGTCACCTTACACAAACAATTATTCGATATGTAACCTATTATCAAACGTATACATTTGAGATGTAATGCGTACTTGCAATCCTTGATGCCTAATAAAATCTGTGTTTAAAAAAATAAATAAATAAATACCAGCTTAACTTCCTGTTAATTAAGCCTCTAGGAAAAGATTAAAATAGGCTCACCAATTGATGCGTTAGACTGTGAGTAAAATAAAATGTTTTTTCATGAATAGGCAGCAATAAAAAGTACTTCTAAATACAGCCAACACTCACTTCCCTGGAACTATTCCCTGCAAATTAAAGCAGGTAAACTGCACTCAAAATAATTTCACATGAGTAATGAGGGTGGAGAGAGAGGACGGAACTAATTGTGCACATATTATGCAACAGCCTTCTTTAACAGTCAATAAGACTCAATAGCACCAATAACTGCACATCAAAGTGACATTCTGTCAATGGCCCTAATACGTTCCACTAGGCAGAGAAAAAAAATACAGAAACATGATGCTCAGTAAACAAACTGCATTACAGAGCAATGACCTAACACCCAATGAAATAGTTACCCGCTAGGAGGGTTCAGACTTTTATGTCAACCCATTCACTGATGATTTGGAGGGTTGGATGGAAGGTCTAGCACCACAGATGATTCGGTGGCCACGAGGTGGATCCTGTGATCTACAGAACAGTGCAAGATACAGAAGACTGTATCTTACATGGGGAGGGAGATGAAGATTGGGACTATCCTTACATTTGGGCAAGCTTAAACGTCTGGCAGAAATATGCACGTCAATTTGACCTCACACGACCTACAACAACAAATACTCCAGTGACACATCAAATGCCCTTACTGTTCAAAAGCCCAGATGCTGTTCCTCAATGTGTCCCATGGCCCCAAATGGACAAAGACAATTTGAAAAAAACAACTACTGTCGCTAACAGAAGGTGCTGGTAAATGGATAGCAGCCTTAGAAAAATGTACAGCTGGTATCACCTTAGAGGTAGGTGACATTAAAAGCCTGCTCACCACCCTGATTGGAGTGGAAGCAGAAGACATGCTAAAAGCAGGAATAAAATGTCAGTCCAGCAAAATGAAAACACCTCAGAACCGGAATGCTGCTCAGATTGGTCCACCTCCTGACATCCCCAACTCTATGGTTATATATAAATACATAGGTAGTGAAGTGGTCAAGCGAGGGATAGGGAATAGGGAAGGGAACTGCAGGGAATTGGAAGCTGTGGAAGAAATAACACAAGAGTGAATAAGAGCACACAACCACAGTCTACTCTCTGTAAGTCTCGCTAATAACATGGAGAGATATATACCTTAAAATGTATAATCACAATCTCCTATGTGACTGTCCTTCGGGAATATAACCATCAATTCATTTCTTCCTGTAAGTTCCTACTAAGGTAAGAATACCAAGAATTAGCACCGTTAACCTTGCATCATACATGCACACCAATATACCAATGTAATGCAAAAGGAATCATACACCCTACATATCACATACAGGATATGATACGATATTGTACAATAATCCAAGTCTTTGACCATATGAAAACATCTTTCTGTAATCACTGCAAAGTTAATATCAACAAGGCCATAGAACAGTTAAATAACAAGAAGTCCAAAGATCCTCTTCACATTCTCAATGAACGCTAATCCGACTTCATCCGAGGAAGACACTGAAGGTTGAAATTACCAATGGCCACACACATGAAACGGACATCAGAAAACAAGGTTACGTCACCTCCTTTCCTAGAAAGAATGTTTGTATTTCTTCCAGCTTACAATCCTATGTTGATTGCACGGAGAAGGAAACCCAGAACTCCGCGGGAAAAGCCGTACCTGCTCTGGAATAAGCACAAGCCCACAAATACCTCTAAATGAAGTCCTGGAGGTGTATTGGCAGTGAAGGTGGTGAAAACTCCTTTGTCTTCGCCGCGTGTGTGTGAGCAGAGCCCTGCTGACACACACAGAACCGCTTTGCAAGGTAAGCGGAAAAGAACCCAGTCTCTCCGTGACTCCACAGAGCGAAGCACATAGAACCCGATCAGCCGATGCGGGTCTCGAAATCCAAGACCGGAACGTGAATTACGCACGCCGGCTATGTGCGTCCTCGGTAATAAATACCCATGAGCTTCGTCCAGGCATCGTGGGAATTGTAGTTCCTTCCTGTAATAGTTGCGATGTGGTAGACGCCTAAGCCCGCCGTACCTGACATAAAAGGAATAACTGTAACAGAAGCCAAATATGACGGTGCTCCATTTAACAAAATGTGGACCATCATATGGTCCCAATTACTCTTCGAGTTCCCTGATATGCATTAGCAGGCAACACGCAGGGTGTTGCACCCTACATGCAGCCACAGCCCCATGCAATTCAGCCCCCAAAAATGTACTCCTACTTCCCTCCAATACAACAGCCCATGCAGCAAACAATGCCACAGCTCCAGGCACCAGCAGTAGCCCGAATGCAAGCACCTATCCAGCAGGTACAGCCACAGAACACACACAGTTAGCTAATACAAGAGAGATTTTGAAACTGCTGCTCATGAACAAGGAAGTGAGTGACACTGGACTAAGAGCAACGGAAATATCAGAGCAGATGGTGAACAATAGACAGAGGGAGGAATTAACAAAAAAAGCTTATTCTTCTCTCCTGATTTCAAGTGCACAGAACTCGGGAGACAAGAGGGGAGACAAATTGATGGAATGGAATGCACACTAACTACACCCATCTCCGTCTTGGATAACACATAACATCTCCTGGCCCCAAAGATTAGATGACACATATCCCCTATCCACCACAATGCTCCTACACTTAGTCTCATCTTGGAAATGGTTGCTATAGTGTGACAATGGTGTACATACAAATATGGTTTAATGAAAATTCTGGATGAGAATATGGATAATAGGCTGGACCTGAAAATGCTTCAAAGTATAGGTCCAATACATTTGCCCACAGCAACAGATACAATTGCATCTGCAATGTGGTTGCGTGGCATAGGACTAATGTCTATTCTAGGCCTTTATGAGCAATACACTAAAAGATCAGGTGTATTACACAACATGCTTGACGCATAATGCACCTCAGCTGGGTCTGTGGGGGCCTGTGTTTGACTTCATGGTCACAGGTTCAAATGCCGGCAGGTCTACTAAACCTTTCATCCTTCTGAGGTGGATAAAATGAGTACCATTGAGTTGGGGAACAATAAACATCTGTTATTCAGCGCCAAGATACCCTTCTGGGTGAACATACGCTTTACAAATACACATGTTATGTCATATTAAAATAGGCTCTATTTTAAGGATAGCAAAATGTACAATTGGGATTCTGCAACAAATACTTTTTGAAATTACGAGGTATTGAAGGGTTAAAAGATCGTTTCTTGGGCTGCCTTTATATTAACGCTCCGAACGGAACAGAAAATATATATATATAGTTAGTAGAAGACGAAGAGCTGTCTAAATGTGTAAATGTATGAACTGTACTGAAATAATAGGTTTAGTGTATAAGTTTCCTTTCCTAACATTTTATTTTCAGGTGCAAGGCCGTAGGAGAGGAGATGTTTGTTTTTCGTACGTGTCTGTTTTATGTTATGTTTTATGGTATGTTTGTCATCACCTGATGCCCTGTACAACAGATTATGTCAGTGCGTTGAGAACTATTATGGTTGTTTCAAGGAATAGTTTTAAAGAATGAATTCAGAGAGACTGATTCTCTTCCCCACCGTGACAGACATGCCTTTTTTGAACGAGGAGTTAAGCTAGAAAAGGAGAAAAAGAGAAATAAACTGCCCCTAGTATCACACAATTTGGTAAAATGGGGAAGCCGGGATTAAATACAGGGTTTCAAGTTTCATGTTATGCAGTTCAGTGACTGGATATATATATATATATATATATATATATATATATATATATATATATATATATATATATATATATATATAGGTGATCAAGAAAGTTCTCTTTCGAAACGCATAACTTTGAGCAATAAATTAATCATTTCTATTCATCCTGAGAGCGCGATTTATTGGAATCTGGGTAAAAAAAAAAAATATATATATATATATATATGCTTCGCTCCCCTATGCCCACTGTACCACAGACACCCTCCTGCCCGACCACCTCTTTGAATGACATCAATTCAAAGCATTGTACTGGGTTAGGTGTGGGCTCGTTCCGTGGGTAGAGCATTCAGCCTGCTGGCGCAGCACATCAGGACTCTGCTCACAGACTTTCCTCGTCCCAGGTGTCTGAATTAGACCTCTCTACAATTCGGTTCTAGGGTCCACTTTGCGATCTTTGATGAGTGCTAGAATAAGTGACAGGTTACAGTACGTAAGAAATGTGGTGGTGAAGGAACTTGTGGGTTTTTGGCAGCAGCAGGAAAGTCAAATAAGGGATTATGTCACTACGTGAAATACCACCGGCATCACCACTGCTTGAAAATAAAGTCAGTTAAATGTACATGGATATATATATATTTCTTCAAATCCTTCGCGTCCTCTCCCTGCGAAAGTCACGGCACCACAGCAGGGTGATTTCAGAGTGATTTTTATTTTTATTCACACCACAAAAGTGAATATATATATAGAGTATATATATCCAAAACACCCCGTCACTGCTCCAACCTTGTCGGAAGAAAACGAGCGTGGACCCAAGTAAGTGCTGCAATTTTGTTTTATTCACCAAAGTCTGCCATGATGCGTTTCAGCCGACCAAGCGGCCTTGATCACATGACGTATATATATATACATATCCAATTACCTCCTAAGCAACAAAGGATGACGACGCTGTGTCTGGTTTTCAGATTTTATTGTCGGCCACTATCAAACGCGTTTCAACTGCATAGCAGTCTTGCTCACTGATACCGAGGTATCGAGCGTGGCGATTTTGTAAACATTATTCGTGATACACATTTTTAAAAATATTTTTTAAATATTTTTTATGTTCTGTGCATATGTATGCCCACTTGGGCTGTATTAGTGTGGAAATATAAGGTGCAGCGAGTTCTTTTCTATCGTGTAAACCAAGGAAGGTCTACAAGATTAAACATGGATTTTACTGTATATGAATGTATAGTAGAATAATGACATGTCAGCAATCAGGCATAATCGCATTGATTGACTGAATGCATCATGCTGTAAAATATTGTAAATATGAGAAATTAATTCTTTGATGATTTTTCGATACATTTTTATCATTGACAGTCAAGGAAATGAACTTGTTAAAATTGCACCATTTACACGGAACTGAAATATGTATTGTAAACATTGAGGTTTTGTATTACCGTTTACCGAAATGGAATGAACTACGAGTCTGTTTTCACTTTCACCGGAGTTGTAATTTGTCATGTAACACGTGTGATTCACGAATAATGTTTAAAAAATGGCCACGCTCGATACCTCGGTATCAGTGAGCAAGACTGCTATGCAGTTGAAACGCGTTTGATAGTGGCCGACAATAAAATCTGAAAACCACACACGGCGTCGTCATCCTTTGTTGTGAAGGAGGTAATTGGATTTAACAGGACCTACTCTCGTGGGGTCCTTTCGACAACGTAACCTTCGTTTTGGTGGCGGTTCTGGCTGCACGAGAGAGAGTACGGAGGAATCGTGATAGAGCCACCCCCCCGCACTGAAGTGGCTGGACAGCTGGAGGAAATTGAGCAAGGAGACTGCACCGGAGTGCGGAAAGTGAAACCGGCAAGTCGGAGGACTAACGGGGATCATTGAAGCGTCCTGGTAAGACTGTTTACGCATATCAAAGAGTGGGAAAAGGTGAAGCTCCTTTGTTTGCGTGATTTAGCATTAAGGCAAGGAGCGGTTGTGGTTCGGCGGGATTACCTGCAAAAACACATTATTTAACCAAGTCGGGATGTCGGCCGCAGAGGTTAAAGAGCGCGAGGAGGCAGCTCTACAAATTTTCAACGATGCATGTGTTAATATAAATAATGCTTCTGGGGAAGTCCGAGGTGCAGGCGAGTCATCAAACTTAATGGTACGCCTGAAACGATTAGAGAAGCTTCGGCGATTGGAATTATCAAAATGGTGGGAATCCAAATCGCTTCAATGGTACCTTGAAGTTCAACGAGTCCCTAGAGGGCTCAGAATAATGGTAGCACCAAGCTACGAGGAGCCAAATCCGGACATGCTGCGTGAGTGGGCAGCGAACAACAATGATGCCTCACGCAGAATGTTAGCCATCCTCATTAAATATGCGGACATTGACAGGCAGAAAATTCTGGCAGAATTGGAGTTACTCTCTGAAAGTTTGAGTAAAGAAGTAGAACAAGAAGTGATTACTCAATTCAAAAACGATATGAAAAAGAGACTAAGAAAACTGGAGATCACTATAAAAGAGAGAAAAGCCCAGAAATTCATAAGAGACAAACAAGATTATGATAGGGGCCAAATCTACACTTTTGCCAAGAAATTTGAAGCAATAAGAAGGCAGAAAATGACTAAAGCTATTAGACCTGTACAAGAGATACACTCTGAACAAAGCAGCCTTCAAAGTTCAGAGGTGGATACGGATCTGGAGGAAGAACAGAAAACTGCAGGACAAGTACCAACAGTGATCCAAGAATTTGATTTTTTACGCGAAGAACGGAGGTTCAATTTAAGACCAAGGCCACAAACACAGATCCAAAAACCGCGAAGAGGCAGAGGTCAAAGAGGCGGAAGGGGGCAGCCTGTCGGAGACGTGCAGGAGAACAAGAAGGGGAACAAGAAATAGAGGCTGGCAATACAGCATCTATAATCAACTTAACAAATGTTACCCTTACAGATCAAGAAAAGGAGACCTTACAATTGGGACTATCATTTTGCCCAGAAGTTAATTTGAATTATGTTCAAACGAGAATAGATTTTTATAAATTCATCAGGATGCTTAAATTGAAAAAACATTTTCTTGCAAGTCCAACATTGAGATCACTGGAAAGGGATAATATGCCCGTAAATCAGGAGCAAGGACTGGCAGTTAATGATATGAATCTCATGCTGGAATTAAGAGATATGGATGGGGAAAATTCTACAGAAAGAACTGGAAATGATGCTGAAACAGTAGCTCGGGAAGAAGGCATTAATATCTCTTAAGATGCACCAACGAACTTTAGACCTAATTCCCGATTTATCCCTATGACATTGAGGGATGTGACTGATGTATTTAATGATCTGGTTGTTAATGAATTAAAACATTTACATACCGAGATCAGTAAGAATAAAATGAATAAATCGAGTATTGCGAAACAGCAAACTTACCAGGCTTTGATTAAGAAATTGTCTGATAATGACAACTGCATTGTGCGTAATGCTGATAAGGGGGGCAATATTGTCCTGTGGGACAGACAAAAATACTTAACAGAGGCATATAAGCAACTGCATAATAAGAACTGTTATGTGAAAATCAATGAAAGTGTGATGATTACCAGTAATGAAAGTTTTAACATCGAACTTAAACAATGGTATGATCGATGCCTTTTAAGCCATGATGAACATATGTTCTTGAAAATTGAGCAGCCAGTCACACCCGTGTTTTATTTAATCCCAAAAATCCATAAAGATGTGGTGAATCCGCCAGGGCGCCCTATAATTTCAGCAATAGGAAGCGCCTTGGAACACACATCCAAATATGTAGATTCATTTTTAAATCCTCTGGTTAAAACATTGCCCTCATATGTTCAGGATACGGGGGACTTCCTCAGGAGGATATATGATCTTCCTTGGGAGGAAGATTTTTTGCTGGTTACAATAGATGTATCAACATTGTATACCAGCATTAGACATAATGACTGTCAGGGACTGTCCGGGACTATGTCGGGAACACAGTCAGGGACTTGGGCAAGGACTGGGTACGTGGTAGAAAACGTACACAGAGAGAGGAGTACAGCGCTGCCCAGGATCACACAGTAAGTCAGAGGAGAAAAGGGATCCAAAGGGGGAAGCCTGTACAAAGGAACAAGATGGCTAAGACTCAGAAAGGAAGGGCACTCACAAGGCAATTTAGCATTCAGACTAACTACACCCAGGACGGACGTGCAAGACATATATACAATACAACATTAACAATAAAGGGGAGTGTGGGGTAAAGCACTCAGGAGCTCCACACGGTAAGACTGAAGCTCAGTAAGTTTCTCACCCACAATTGCTGTTACAGATACTGACTGCAAATACCCACATATAGGATATGCATGCAAAGGCACGGTCTGTGGAGCTTATACCTATGGTGATGTTATAAATGTAACTCAAAGACAATACTCACAGTGAACAAGAAACACCACATAGGTAGTCAGCTGTGCCCACGGATCCTGGCGATCAAACAGGAACACGCAAGGCAGTAACAGCAAGGGGGTAGAACTAAACACAAGCACAATAGACAAGGAGCTAGCAAGGAGGAGTGCTTAAGAGGAAAGGAAGGAAAGCACAGGACACACTTGGCAGAAAGCAGGTAAACATACAAGGTAACAGAAGCAAGACAGCAGGATAGAAAGACAGCAAACTAGAACTGGAACCAAGGAAATGGGAAGAAAGGCAGGGACTGGAAAAGGATATACAGAAGGGGAGGCTACAAGGGTATACTAGAATAGTGCAGGTTCAGGAATCAAGAAAAAGTAGCATAGAAGGCAGTGCTGGGGCAGGAACAAGAATTGAGCAAAAGCTCAGGAGTCAAAGTAGCACTGCAGGTAGTGCTAGTTCAGGAGAAGGGAAACTGCTGCAGGTCAGGAACAAGGATTGCTAAGGCTCCGGAGTCAAGGTAGCACTGCAGGCAGTGCTAGTTCAGGAGAAGGGAAACTGCTGCAGGTCAGGAACAAGGAATGCTAAGGCTCAGGAGTCAAGGTAGCACTGCAGGCAGTGCTAGTTCAGGAACAAGGGAAACTGCTGCAGTTCAGGAACAAAGACTAACCATAGCTCAGGAACTCAGGAAACAAGGTAGCACTGCAGGCAGTGCTAATTCAGGCACAAGGAATAGCTATAGCTCAGGAACTCAGGAAACAAGGTAGCACTGCAGGCAGTGCTAATTCAGGCACAAGGAATAGCTATAACTCAGGAAACAAGGTAGCACTGCAGGCAGTGCTAATTCAGGCACAAGGAATAGCTAAAGCTCAGGAATCAAGGAACAAGGATTAACTATAGCTCAGGAATCAAGGAATATCAAAAACACTGGAAACAAGGTTATCAAAAGCTCAGGAAACACTGGAAACAAGGATCGGCCTCACCGGTATACAGCTACAATTACCAACCCTGGACTGAAGGGAGCTGGGGCTTAAAAGAGCTCACAGTAATCACATGCATCAGGTGTGAGCAGGCTAGCAGCAGCCAGACACAGGTGAGCTGAATTCCTCCACCCATCCTTGGCCTGCAGGGGTGGAGACAAAGCAGTGAGCAGGGGATTCTGGGTAATGGAGTTTCAGGCATAAGCAGGATGGCTTCCACAAAACCCGGCATTGATTGGGAATGGATGTCAATTCTCAAATAGTGTCCAAATGGCTGGAAGTCAGTATGTACATGAAGGGGAGGGTCTAGAAGCTTGTTATGACACTGGAGAGTCCCACAGTTCAGCCCCCTGGTGGTGGACACGAAAACGCAGGGAGCAAGTCGTGACAATGACGGCCTGAGAGCAGCAAGACATTTTTGGGGGACAAGACCAATAAAGTTGTGGTCACGCACAGAAATGCTAGTCAGAATGATTGAGAAATGCTTAATAAGCAATTATTTCCTGTTTAATGGTGAACTATTCCACCAGGTCTGCGGCACTGCAATGGGCACCTGCTTCGCCCCCAGCTATGCGAATTTGCATATGGGCTGGTGGGAGGAGCAGGTGGTCCGCACGCAGTATCAAAATGAATGGGAGGGCCACATAATGCACTGGAGTCGCTATATTAATGATTTATTCCTTGTATGGAAAGGTACAGAACAAGAAGCAAAAAGTTTCATCAATAAAATTCTGAAGAATGATCTTAACTTGAGTTTCACGAGTGAGATTAGCAAGTCCAGTGTAAATTTTCTAGACCTAACCATATATGTCAACAAAGGTAGGATAGAAACAAAACTCTACAGAAAGCCTACCTCAGGGAATACATTGCTACATGCAAAAAGTTTCCATCCGAGTAACTTAAAGCAAAGCATTCCCTATGGTGAATGTCTTCGAACAAAAAGAAATTGTAGTGAAGAGATGGAAACAGGAAAAGAACTCAGTCTTCTAAAGAAAAGGTTCAAAACCAGGGGTTATCCAGATGAGTGGATTGATACTGCCATAACTAGGGCATCAAAAAGAAAGAGAGAAGAAATTCTGTTTGAAAAAGAAAAAAAACAGTAAAGAAAAAGGAAAATCAATGTAGATTTATAACAACATTCAGTAAACAACAAGACAAACTTAAAAGCATCCTGAATAGGCACTGGCATATCATCAAAAATGATCCACTCCTAGGGAAAGTTGTTCCCCGGAGACCGCAGATTACATTTCGCAGGGCAAAATCCTTTAAACAGGCATTGGTCAGAAATAATTTGAAAAAACCACAACCAAAAACAACATGGTTGAATAAACGGCAAGGTTTTGCAAAGTGTGTAAAATGCAAGGCATGTACACATGGAGTAAATACTGAACAATATATACCAGGTCTGACCAAAAAGATAAATAAAATCAGAGGAAAATATACCTGCAAAACAAGTTATGCTGTTTACGTGCTGCAGTGCCCATGTGGCTTGCGGTACGTCGGCAGCACAATTTTGGAAGTCCACAAAAGGATCCTACAGCATCTAAGGGCAATAAAAAATGGTGATTGGTCCTATCCTGTGGCCCGCCATTTTGAGAAGGTCCACAATAAAGATGCTAGGGGATTAACTTATTTTGTGATTGATTCTGTGGCAGAGAACATCAGAGGAGGAAACAAAGAAAAAGCATTGAGGAGACAAGAGTCGCGCTAGACTCTAAGTAGCCAGGGGGCCTGAATGTTGAAGAAGATCTCCACACGCATTTGTACCAAGTAAATAGATTGATGAAGTAAAGGGTCTGAATTCGAAATTTTTTATAGTAAATTTCTTTTTAAAATTGTTTTAAAGGATTTATTTGGAATGTTTTATTACTGACTTGTAGGATGGTACTCTAGGAGGCACATGGTATATTGCCCAATGGGGCTTGCTACACATTTTTAAAAATATTTTTAAAATATTTTTTATGTTCTGTGCATATGTTTGCCCACTTGGGCTGTATTAGTGTGGAAATATAAGGTGCAGCGAGTTCTTTTCTATCGTGTAAACCAAGGAAGGTCTACAAGATTAAACATGAATTTTACTGTATATGAATGTATAGTAGAATAATGAAATGTCAGCAATCAGGCATAATCGCATTGATTGACTGAATGCGTCATGCTGTAAAATATTGTAAATATGAGAAATTGATTCTTTGATGATTTTTCGATAAATTTTGAATATTGACAGTCAAGGAAATGAACTTGTTAAAATTGCACCATTTACACGGAACTGAAATATGTATCGTAAACATTGAGGTTTTGTATTACCGTTTACCGAAATGGAATGAACTACGAGTCTGTTTTCACTTTCACCGGAGTTGTAGTTTGTCATGTAACACGTGTGATTCACGAATAATGTTTAAAAAATGGCAGCGCTCGATACCTCGGTATCAGTGAGCACGACTGCTATGCAGTTGAAACGCGTTTGATAGTGGCCGACAATAAAATCTGAAAACCACACACGGCGCCGTCATCCTTTGTTGCGAAGGAGGTAATTGGATTTAACAGGACCTACTCTCGTGGGGTCCTTTCGACGACGTAACCTTCGTTTTGGTGGCGGTTCTAGCTGCACGAGAGAGAGTACGGAGGAATATATATATATTTATATATATATACACACACACATGTCCTACAGTGAGTGACACATTTTGCAGACTATGACCACGAAGGGTGGCAAAATACAGCAGTTCAGATCTTGTCCAAGGGACGTGATGGGGACATCCCTTTATTAATTCACTGTTGTTCTAAATTGTGACACATAAGAAGGTACAATGAGTGCAGTTGTGTGGCAGGAGGGAGGGAATAGTTGTGGGATATGTGCAGTTCTGTGCAGCATACGATACATGGTACAGCGACCAGAGATCCGTAGGAATATCTACCATGGATAGCCCCCACACCAACTTCCTCCACACACGCTCCAGTGCTAGGGAATACAAAGAATGAATAATACGTCCTATTATAAAGTGTATTTCAATGTATAAGTACAATATGCATTGAGTAGCGATGCTCAGTATTGCAATATTTTCAGAATACAATGTTTGTGGATTTAAAAATGTCTTTTAGACTACAGGTGCAGACTTTAGGGGTGGTTGCAAATATTTTGCAGTTCAACCACTATGAGTTTTTGTTTCCCAATTGTGTTACTGGGACGGAGATTCTTAAGATGTGCCTATCTGTTGGGAGCAATTATAGTACAATGTTTTGGTTCTTCTTTTGCTTTCGGAGTTAATTTATGTTTCGGGGTTTTGCACACTGCAGACAATATTTTTTTTGGGTTCTTTCCTTCGTCCCTACGCAGTGTACTAGGTTTCCTGTTTTTGAGATGTTTGCATACATATGCTCAATGATCACGTTTCCACCTCCTCATGTCTGGTTAGGAGTTCCACCAGTGCATATGTGTTTTTTATTTCTGAATATTGTGCCTACACAATTGCACAACTGCTGTTTCACGCCTAGCCACAGGTCATAAAGAGAGAATGGTTGGTGAGGAGTAGACAACACATTTGGTATCACGGGTCGGTCAGGTGTGAACATATAAAAAAGAAAAAAAAGACGGAAGTACAACTAGATCCCTCAGATTTTATCTTTAGGCAGACTGTAACAGGAAAACCTGTCATGCCACAAGCCCCACTACAAGTAGCATTAGACCAGCTACATTTTCCCACACATGTTTGGATCAAAGCTGGACCATGTGTCCACTGTGATGCTAAAGCAGCAGCCAATTTCAGGAATGCATGACGGTCTGCTTAAAAATAAAATAAGCAAGATAAGTGCCACAATTGAGAAATAAATTAATAGAAGAAAAAATGGCTTTATTGCCTACTGATTGCCACGTTTCCACTCAGAAATACTCCAAGTTCCGACCACCACCTAACGCCCCATCAGCTTGTCATTGAATGATCAATAAATGTATCAGTACCAGCAACTAGACCTAAAACTGATACTGAAAGTTCTTCTGAAATTATGAAAGCTGAAATGTATGAGTATCTGTATGAGTTAACACGCGCTGTGCAGATTCTTTCTACTCAGATATCCAAGCGGTAGAAGAAGGGCCCCATTGATCTTGAGCTTCTACTCATCCCTCCTGACACACAGATCTTTGTCTGGAAGGCCTCCATCGGAAAAAAAAAAAACATTTGAAGGACCGTGTAAAGTCACAGACTCCTCACCAACAGCTGAAGAACATGGATACATCAGAGCAACATCAGGGTCGACCTTGCTCTGTTGTAATTTGGCAGCACTTAAGTTAAGCATTAACCGAAGACATCCTGTATTCAGAGCCTAAATTGTCCGCTTTGTGGAATCCATTTTGTATTTCTGGCAGCCATTTTGGTTGCCATGTGCTGCCATGTGCTCTGTCCTACCTTCCTGTTAACTGCTCTTGAAATCTGCCTAGAGACGAGTTATATTTAGCCTTTTTGCTTTGCACATGCTCAGTTGAGCTCGCAGCTGTCCATGCAGCTGTTCCGAGTTTATAAATGTCAGGATGTGTCTACTAGAAGTAGAAACTGTTAGCTCCACCCACTTGTCGACCTTATATGTACCTAAAACCAGCATTTGTGTTTGTACAGCCTTCATTTGAGCCCCTGTGTGGGTATAAAAGGACCAAGGTCCTTCCATTCAGTGTGCTACTTCATGCATTACCGAAGGGTGCTGTGTGAATGTAGCTCCACCTCATGAGGTTTAATAAACTCTGTCTTTTCTATTCCAGTTTCTGTGCCAACTTCTTCCTATTGGTCTGAGGACTCTGTGCAAGGAAGGGAGAACCCCTAAGCACTGGTAGGCCTTGTTGAGGCTCACCACTACAAATTGGCGCCCAACGAGGGACTCATCGGCGACTCGGATGCCCGAAGGACTGGTCGAGACGAAGGATTGGAATCTCGCTTTTGGACGCGATCGCTGCCTGAGGAGACCCAAGTCTTGGCACCCATGGCGTTTTTCTTTTCTTTCTGATCTGACCATCCCGGCGGCGCCGGTCCTCGACTGAGATCTCTTCTGTTGATTCGCCATGCAGTGACCATTTGGTCGATTTGAGAACTTTGCAGTTGGAACCTGGACACCATTTGATTGGTAAGAGCCGTTTTGCGGCACTTGCTGTTGGTTTGATGCCTTTGATTGGTAAGGTAGTTTAGTAACACTTACTGTGGCTTTGTTTGTATGATTGGCAAATTTTGGAATCTGTTTTGTAATTATATATGTATTGCAATACATATAGGCAGGTAATGAGGAGATTTTTCTCTAACTTTGAAAACTTGAACGGCACACATTGTGTTAAGTGTCACTTGGAGTATAATATTATATATGCTATAATATTTTTGGCATGCCTGCTTCTAGCACACTTCGTAGAAAGTGTTGCTGTTTTGGAGGTACCAATATGGATTTAGTAAGTACTCAGCTGACTCCCCTCAGAGGGGATACCTAAATAGGTTTAGGTATAGTAAAAAGATATTTCTTTCTTGGTGACTAAGTACCCCATGGAACTAAATATGTACATAAAACGGATCCTGATCTGTGCACTTAGTAACATTCATAAGTGGTGATATGCAGAGCGCTTTTTGAGTGTTCTACCAGCCAAAACTGGCGAATTTGGTGTATTTTGGCTTCTTGAACATGGAGCAGTCTTTTGGGCTGTTTTAGTGCAGACTTTTGGACTACTTTTGAGAGCTCTTCTTGTAAATATGACTTACAATTAGTATTTACAAATAGTTTGGTTTTGCGTACAGTCTGTAGGCTGTCTCTTGTTTTTGCCCTAAGTGTTGATTTGTGGGTTAATTGTTTTTTTTGTTGTATGTGGTTCTGGACTGACATGCTTGAAAGTACTTGTTTCAGTAAAGTAGACTATGTTTTTTGTGTAAGAATGGCTAGCCTTAAGCGCGCTGTGTTGTGTGTTATGAGTGTATGACCCCCTTCTGAAAATGTCTGGAATGAGCTAAATTTGGTTTTTGTTGTCATTCTGTTATGCAAATGTCATTTAAAAAACTACATTTTTTTAAATTCAGGGAATGAATAATGTAATATATGCTAAATAGCTGCACGCTACCATTAAAATTGATAAAGTAAGAAACTATAGATATGTGCAAATTGCCACACTGGTACAGATAAATCAGAATTTACATTCAATAGGAATAAAATAGGCCTCATAGAAAGGAAGGAAAAAACGAATTTGTGTGCTTTCACACAATTAGGACTAAAATGAAAAATGTTACAGTATTATCCTTATATATTAATATTGAAAGGCATTCACATCATCTGAGTGAATTGGTTGTTGCTGAAATAAACACCACATTACAGAACGATAGATTTGTGCTGGCTTGAAAGGCGTGAGATGTTGACGCCTGCTGGTCAGAACACAGCTGTGTCAACAACACATGGCTATTCTTGGTCCCAAGCCATAAGGAAACTGCCGAGTCAACTAGATTTTAAGTTAGTGCAAACATGGTTTGAAAACGTGCATTAAAAACTGCTGATTTTATAAGTAAGAAAAGACAGTTTCATTATTTTGGATAACTGAGAAAAGATTAAAAGGGATTTCCTTTCTTAATGCCTTTTTAACAAGCACATCTGTGGTTCTGATGTTAAATGATTACTGTCCTTTAAAAGTGACGCAGACTTTTCATGTTTCAGTAAGGCTTTTGTGCTTTGTATTATAAATAAATACATTTAAAGGTGATAGGAAAGGAATGAGGCTTGCTTTTCATATGTGGAACCATCAAAAGGGTTTGTGATCATTATTAAAAAAAAAAAAAAGGAGAATTTTGATTATATGAAGAAGAAAAAAAATGTTTATTAAAAATAATTGCCCTAAAATTGTTTTTGATCTTTTGTAATGTCTGATAATCATACTGTGAATAATATATAGCTCCTAGCATCAAAGTTGGATTTAAGTAGCACTTTACCATGATGTGGGGAGTGCAATGTGAAATTTCACTTTATCCAGGCATATAAAAACGTTTTTTTAAGGGTGTACCTTATACATTTCTGATCCCCCATCTCTGGGATATCTAGAGGACACCCTGGGGATCCCTAATATGCCACAATATTGTAGGTTATTCATTTTTAAGTGCCCCTACCACCAAAGTCGAAATTGGGACAAATTCACTATTTAAAAGTAGTTCTGCCAAGCAGAGCAGCTTTCACACTGCTCTTAGGATTCAGTAAATGCACACATTTAAGTATAACACAAATAGCTGACCTCTAACCTGCTAGAATGCACACCATACACTGCACACAGATAGAGACAAGTATTGGGAAAAAAAAAAACACAGCAGAAGTTAGATCCTACCTTTAAAATGATTAGGCGGACAGGACTGCCTTTCAGCTGTGATTCTCCAGAGTTGCTTTGAATTGCAAAGACCGCATGGAAAGCCTTGCACAAAAATGGACAGCTGGTGAAAGGGTTAAAGGTCGGAGTTCTGCATTTAGCTACCTAGCAGGGCTAAGGGGAAGGTTTGCTTGGACATTTCGACCTCCGAACAGTTTTTGAAAGAAGAGATGACAGCGCAGAGAGAGGAAGAAAAGCTTTGCTTCCTATTTTTGGCAAACGCAAGTTTTGCGCAGTCATATGAAAAGAAGGAAAAGCAGTGACGTATGTGGGCCCTGAGTAGAGCATAGCTCTGCCATGGTTATAAAAATAATGGTTTTAGTTTAAAGATTACTGTGCAAGGGCTGAGATAAGGAGGCAATGGATTTTAGTTTGCATTCATGCGCCCTCATGTTAATCTAGCACCATTGCTGAAGGAATTGGTAATTGGTTATTAACGCTTTCTAAAGTTAACTCAATGTGCTTGTGTTAGGCTGAATCAGAAAATAGCCACTTTCTAAGATATCTCCTACAAGTTTGTTTGTGCCCAGTTGCCACAAATAGGGGTAGATAGTGTTGCCAGAAGGTAAACCTGTTTTCAGGTTTTCCTACTGTCAAAATGGGGGAAGGAGGTTAGCTCCTGGGCAAATTAAGGGTAGGCAAATTTATGTTTTCTCTCTTCTTTTTCTCACTCTCTCATGAGTCTGTCTAAGCTGTCTAGGAAATGGCCATGAGACATTTAATTGGCTATTCAGTAATACTGTTTTAAAATTGTTAGAATTAATAAAATGATGAAAAATATACTATGTTACTGCCCATCCTGTATGAAAGAATGAGTAGAACAGATTGATGTTCCCTTATTTGATCTTTAAAGGGAACTGTATAGTGGGGGTTTCTGTTCAAAAATCTCAGGTGGCAATACCATTATTGTTTATGTTATTCTCATGTTCTATACAGTTTTGCAAGGGCATTGCTAGTCTTTTATTAGCTAGTCTGTGTAATTGAGCTGACAGCCCTTATTAGAGCTGGAGATAGGGTTTTTTCCTTTTGAAAATGATGTTGCATAGTCCGGATCGTGAAAAGTAGAATGCAGGAAAGACGCCCATGTGATCCTTAGCAAACATTTTGAAAGAAAATATTGTTTTATAGGAGTTTGTTTGTCACAACATGTTCTGCTGGAGAAATTTATGTACCCACTATCTTGAGTTTTTTTTTTAAAGTTATTTATGAAATAAGAATCCCTGTTAAATTAGCAGTTTTAGATTTTTCCGCTGCGCCTATAACATGAAAGCATGGTCCTAGGCATAAAATGTAGGTGTCTTCACGTAAGAGAAAGTATTTTAGAAGTGTCTGCAGTCCTGTACAAGTAATGCAAGGTTCATAAGTAGAAGTGTAGGAAAAGTTCCTTTTTCTTGAGGTTCTTCAGATGAATAATATAGGAATGCACAAATGTAAGGATTTGGAGTATGTCTGTATTGTTTTTCTTTTTTCCTCAGAATTTAGTAAATGAACACAGACTTCCTTGGTTGCTTGGGATTGGGTGACGTATTACTCTTGTCAGTTCACCAAAAAGTTCCTTTTATACTTTGCCAATAGGTCTAGGGTGTTTTTTTATTCTCAGATAGATGAAGTGGTTCTTGGGTGCCTTGCTAATGAATGGGGCATCCCAAGACTAAGGAAGTATTCTGAGACTATCCTCTCTGTTGATAGATTATTTTTGTGCCTTGTCTAAAGACCTTTTGTTCTGCCCACCAATAGATATTTGCTGCCCTACAACCATTGCCAGAGGGGCCCGGACATCAGATCCAGCCTGGGAGTCAGCACCAGTCCAGCTTGGAGTCAAGATAAAGGGAACCAGCACAGGCGTTGCTGGCAACTAGGACCTCAGTGAAGGCCGGAAGCACTGGGACGTGAAGTGTGTACCCCTGCCACTGTCTTGGGCGAAAGACGGGGTCACAAATCAGGATGAAGAAATCTTTCTGTGGATCCAGTTTTTGATGCCCAGCTGAGAGAGTCACAGACCGATAAGGACGGCAAGGAGGCTTTTGCTTGAGGTGACCCCCTTTGAAACAAGGGTTGCTTCAGGCCTTGAGTCCTGGTCCCAAAGTGAATGCAAGTCTGCGCCTCTGTTTGTTGATCAAGGGATGCCTGAGCATACTGGCTACACTCTGTGGCCCCAACAAAAGAGCAGTGCGCCAGCGGAGCAATACAGGAGTTAAGGAAGGACTTGAGTTTAGGGTACAGGTGCTGTGCCCTTGGTGCCTGTTAGATTAAAGTGAAGAAAACTGATGCACTGCCTGAGACACTGGACAGGATCGTTGAAAGACTTTTTCTTCTCAAACTGGGTCGTGATTCTTGAAGTTGCGAGTTGTGCAGCTCCATCGTGGGAACAACAAGAGCCTGCCTGTGAGGCTCAAACGGACACAGGGAGAAGACTCCCCTCTGGCTGGTTGTACAGCGGCTACAATTTCCCAAGGACTCTTTTTTTTGTTAGTAATGTACCCCTTTGATCGTCCCATTTTTGAGGGGGATCAGCCCTGCATTAGTGTAGTGACACCCGCCTTGGCCCATGGTGAAGAAATCAACGGCTGCCCAGGGAGAAGAGCTCCAACGATTGTTTTCAACAAGTTTTTAGAAAGATCAATCATTACTGTTGCTGAAATGAATAACAAAAGAATCATTTGTGCTGTAGGGTTTGTTGTTGCTATGGTGGCTATGGCAGCAATTACGTGGTACATCGAGATGGTGGCTCCTGTTCGACAGCTTTTTGTTGCCACTACGCCAGTACCAGTGGAACACCACTACTTTACTCTTCCCTACCGTGAGCAGAAGCATCGACAATCCTATCTAAACAATACCTTTATCCAGATGTTGCACCATACTCACAATGCTACAAATACTACCAACTGTTGGGTGTGTGGGATGATACCTGCACATCAAAAGAAAGGAGGAACACCTTTTATTCCTCTTCCATTTTCTCACAATGGTTCTTGTCAAGCTTGGTATGCGCTTTTGTTTGCATCTGGAAAGCCTTCAGTAGGTGGGATTATTTTTCAACTTAATAAAGTGTGTTATCAAAATAAAGAAGGTTATCCACAAGCCAAAGGGACTAAATGGGAATGGGAAGAGTATCAACCGGACAATATTTCAACACCATATGTCTTCACAAATGTGAGAATAAAGAAGAACATTGGACCTTTTGTGATTTCTGTGACAAAAGCTAAAGCAGATTTGTGTATTTGTAGCGTTGGAAGAATTCCAGTGGGGAGGAGCGAGTGTACTGTAATCCTGACCATTGAAGGTGCCAATGACAGCACTTTCACAGCCTCGCATAATACGTATTTTGTGTGTGGAAATAACGGATATTATCAATTACCTGTTGGGTGGTCAGGAATCTGCTATGTATCTTTTCTGTTGCCCCCTGTGTTTCTGGCACCTGCATTGTATCACCGTGATTTTAAACTGTACAATGATATTTCCAAAAACAGAAATAAGAGGACAATTAGTATGGACGAAGTTGACCAAACCGACAATACCCTACAACAATATGTTGATTTCAAATTGGGCTTATTTTTCTTTGTGGGTGCTGCATTAAACAGCAGAAAGATCAGGCGATTAACTCATGTTGTGGAAGCTGTTACCAATCAGACAGCTATGGCACTTGGGAACATTACAGAGGAACTACAGATTGCAAGGATTGTAGCACTCCAGAATAGGATGGTGCTAAACGTGATTTTGGCTGATCGAGGTGGTGCATGTCGCATCATCGGTAGAAGCTGTTGCGTATTCATACCGGATCACTCACCTTCAGTATATGGCGCAATATCAGAACTGCATAAGATTGCTGCAGAAATTCATCCAGAGACTGGTACTTGGACTTTTACTGGATGGTTTTGGACTCTTGTTTCTGCTTGGGGCTGGAAGCTACTGACTATCCTGTGTGTAATGATTATGATACTTTTTACATGCTGTGTATGTATCCAATGTGGTCCAATGCTTTCCTCCATTTGCATCTCTGCTTGTATACCTGCCAAAGGGAACGTTGCTGAAACAAAGGCCCAACAAATGTTGAATAAAGAGGTGGCCGAAATAATGTTAATAGATGTACGGGATGAATATTTAGATTACCCCAGATAAACGAATGTCTTCAGCTAATGCTGAAAGGGTCGTCTGTTGTAATTTGGCAGCACTTAAGTTAAGCATTAGCCGAAGACATCCTGTATTCAGAGGCTAAATTGTCCGCTTTGTGGAATCCATTTTGTATTTCTGGCAGCCATTTTGGTTGCCATGTGCTGCCATGTGCTTGCCATGTGCTCTGTCCTACCTTCCTGTTAACTGCTCTTGAAATCTGCCTAGAGACGAGTTATATTTAGCCTTTTTGCTTTGCACATGCTCAGTTGAGCTCGCAGCTGTCCATGCAGCTGTTCCGAGTTTATAAATGTCAGGATGTGTCTACTAGAAGTAGAAACTGTTAGCTCCACCCACTTGTCGACTGTGCATTTCTTGTATGACCTTATATGTACCTAAAACCAGCATTTGTGTTTGTACCGCCTTTATTTGAGCCCCTGTGTGGGTATAAAAGGACCAAGGTCCTTCCATTCAGTGTGCTACTTCATGCATTACCGAAGGGTGCTGTGTGAATGTAGCTCCACCTCATGAGGTTTAATAAACTCTGTCTTTTCTATTCCAGTTTCTGTGCCAACTTCTTCCTATTGGTCTGAGGACTCTGTGCAAGGAAGGGAGAACCCCTAAGCACTGGTAGGCCTTGTTGAGGCTCACCACTACAGCACCACCTAGGCACTGAAAAACAAACATGAGGAGGGCAACTTGTTAAAACCAAAGGGGATGATGGACGGAGTGTTGAACATTGCAAGCACTCACCCCCAGTCAACTGATCTGGGTTTAATCCATCATCATTCTTTAGCTCACTCCGCCACCCCAGTTCAGACATGGCCATATGCAAATCAGTCTGACCCTGTGCCTCATGGGAACAGTCCAGCCCGAACTGCCAAGCCATGTCTTCCCTGGACCGGAAACAAGCATCCTGGGACCGGTTTCGGGTTCATAACCCTCATCAGCCAGGCTATCTTGAATCCAGTGGCACTTTGCCACTGGAGTCAAATGAGATAAAGAATGATGATGGATTGAACCCAGATCAGTTGACTGGGGGTGAGTGCTTGCAATGTTCAACACTCCGTCCATCATCCCCTTTGGTTTTGCTTTGTTCGCCCTAAGTTGGCAGGGTATGCCCAGACGTGGGTCCCTTGCTCACTTTGCCACTGGATTCAAGATAGCCTGGCTGATGAGGGCTGTGAGCCAGAAACCGGTCCCAGGATGCTTGTTTCTGGTCCAGGGAAGACATTGCTTGGCAGTTCGTGCTGGACTATTCCCATGAGGCACAGGGTCAGACTGATTTGCATATAGCCATATCTGAACTGGGGTGGCGGAGTGAGCTAAAGAATGATGATGGATTAAACCCAGATCAGTTGACTGGGGGTGAGTGCTTGCAATGTTCAACACTCCGTCCATCCTCCCCTTTGGTTTTGCTTTGTTCACCCTAAGTTGGCAGGGTATGCCCAGACGTGGGTCCCTTGCTCACTTTGCCACTGGATTCAAGATAGCCTGGCTGATGAGGGCTGTGAGCCCGAAACCGGTCCCAGGATGCTTGTTTCCGGTCCAGGGAAGACATGGCTTGGCAGTCCGAGCTGGACTGTTCCCATGAGGCACAGGGTCAGACTGATTTGCATATAGCCATGTCTGAACTGGGGTGGCGGAGTGAGCTAAAGAATGATGATGGATTAAACCCAGATCAGTTGACTGGGGGTGAGTGCTTGCAATGTTCAACACTCCGTCCATCATCCCCTTTGGTTTTGCTTTGAGGGCAACTTGTTCCCATTGACTATCCGAGAAGAAGAATTTGATCCTTTTGTAGTCTACGAATACAGCCGTAACATCAGCAGCGCAAAAGATCCTTATAACAAGATATGTTTTTTAATTTTATGTCTTTATCTTATTGTCGGAGTGGCACTAACAATGTTTTATTGGTTCACTGTTCTTTCTTATTGCTTGGCTCAGAAGACTTGTATTCTTCAAAAGATTGAAGTTGTCCACACTACTGTGCATCCCATATCCTCTTTTCCCCTTCACCCGCTGACACTTGTAGCAGTAGTAGTGGCACCTTTAATAACGCAACGTGTTCCAATATCTTCAATTGCCTGTGATGGTACTACTAATGTTACAATGTGTCCCTCTAAATCGTCCCGTCATCATAGGGATGCCCCATTGGCCTGACAGCATAGTGTCCATGATTCTCTCCAGGATAATATGTGGTATAGCCAGATGACAATAGTAGGGAGGCAGAAGACTAATGAATACTGTTATGTGTGCTCATACAATCCCCATGCAGTAGGCGCAGATAGACTGATTTTTCCCAAGGAAGTACCACCACATACTGTAAAATTTCTCCTATAACTGCTCCTCTGCAGAATACAGGGGCAAGTTCAGATTATTGAGGCCAACATCTCTGAAGTGTTTGTAAATACCATAGTATGGGACCACACCCCAATAATGCACGAGGTTATCACGGACAATGCCAGAATAGAGGGGGAGATAACAAATATGCTCAAGATAGGAGTTCCTGATAGAGACCTTAGGGCAGCCTTCATTAGGAAGAATGGATTTAGGATAGTAAGACCATCCTCAGCAGACTGTAATGACTCCTAACCCCACACTGTTGCCAAAATAGAACTGTTCTACGCTTGTTTGCCACAATTTCCATCCATGACAAATGGAGTGCCCCAGGTTACTTTAAGGGTGTAGAGCAGCGTCCTTAGGGCCACCTTGGGTAGACTCAGATTATGAAGATGGGATATAGTGGGAGATACACTTGGGGTGGGGAGAAAATGTCCATACATAAAAAAGCTTTCAAACTAAAGTCACCTCTTCTCTGTTTTCTGGGAAATGGCACTGAACCTTTTGGGCGCAATTCTGGCAGCAACAGCACCCTCCATAATTTAGACATGCAATATGGCACCTCCAGCCTAATGGATTTCTACTGGGCTTGCGGAGAACGCCTCTATCTCCAACTGCCTCCCCGATTGAATGGACTACGTACCCAGTGACCATGCACAAAGTCACCATGGTCGTTCCTGCAGCCAATATCTCCCACAACCATGCCCATCCAATGACTGGCTATGTTACCTTGCTCCACCGACATTGGCGGTATGCTGAGTTCTTTGGGTGGACAGCCTTCAAAGACATACCCCAGGAGTTCCGCCTATTGAACAAGGTCCAGCTCTTTTTTCAACACCATCATTATGATGTTCCAGATCAAGGCGAATGCATGCTGGCTTCGAAACACCAAGAGGAGGGTATGCCTTCGGATCGGGAGTTCGTGCTGCACATTAAGTGCTTGCCAACCATGAAGAAAATGGCTCCATCAACATGGGCATCGAGGACTTGAACAACATAGAAAAGAAAATGATTGCTGAATGAGGTGCCATAGCAGACACAGACACTGATTGGTTGAACTTTGACTGGATGCCTTCGTGGCTGTCTGCCATTCTAAAAAATGTGTTACCGGTTTTCGGTGTGCTGTTGCTCCTTTGTTGTGCCGGACAGGTGTTCTGTCATTATGCTAAAAATACTGGTAATAAATGAGTAGGTATGAATTATGTAGGAACAGGAAACTTCACAAGGGCTATACACAAGAAGAACAAGATGGGCTTAGGACAGGGAATGGGGATAATTTAGCGCTCCTAGAAGTTGAGAGCTCACAATGCCAGGACCACACTAACTGCAGCCCACTACCATTACCCAGTGCCAGGTCAATAGCCCCCAACTCACCACTACTAGATACCAACTGAGAGAGGATTGAAATGTAGATACGCCATCACCTACACCATATACATCCCTTGTTAACATACCTGAAGGAGAGTATATAGAGTTAAGGAAGACGCAGGAGAGCCAATGTTCCTATGTGAATGACACCCCTTGTATACCCCAACTGGGAGGAGGGCCTGCAAAGTATGCTGTAAGAGTTTTGTTCAAGAATGAACAAGAAGAGGGAATGAAGCAGGGTCTAGTTTACCATATAGTGCCCCAGGCTCATTCTGTCTACATCTGAAGCATGAGAGTCTCAAATGTCCCTGCCAGCCCATAGACAGGGTTGTGCTAAATAGTCCATGCTGCCTTGAGCGTCTACAGAGGCAGTAGGCCTCATGCCCTCCTGTAACCTCAGATGTATCTTTCCTACGAAGGCCAAATCACCTTAGGTCACTGTCTTTCTGATGAACAAGTCTCCGAGCCCCTGTCATGTGCGTGTACATCTTTCTGAACATCAAGAAGATGCAGCAATAACAGGATGCATCTGTCATCTAGAAGAACAAGATGAGCTAAGAGTAGAAGTGGGGACGCAATGGCTCCATATTGCATTGTAAACGGATTCAGTATGAGCTCTTTAAACCACTGCTTGCCATGTTTCATTTTATCTATGTATTGCACTGCACAATGTCTGAGGCAATTGTTTAATAAAAAGAAAGTAAAAAAAAAAAAGAGTAGGCGTGGGGGCCAACTGGGACTTTCCGCAGCTTCTCACCTGATGTTTTGCTAGCTTTGGAAACTAAGACAGCGACATGGCTTAAAATAAACAATAACCTTTTCATGAACTATGTACCTTATAAGGAACTTCCGCTTTAAAGTTTCCGAGAAGTGACACAAATTGTTTTCAATAAAATGTTCAGCTTTTGTTATGTTCTGCGGTCAAACAACTGCTAATGTTTAGACTTTGCGGTCACCAGTTCCTCATTTCAACTGTATAAAAGGACTGGCCACTGACCAACTCATTGACCACCTCTCACAGTCTAGTTCACATTAGGTGCTCCCAGCTAGCTGATTTATTTAGCATTTGATAAGGTTATACTGCTTCATTGTACTTTGATATTCAGTTTCTCTCTCTCTCACTCTCTTTGAATTTCCGTGATTTTAAACTTGCCAAGACTGCATGTTTTTGCTCTTGATCAGTGATGTGTCTTTGATACCTGTTACTTGCTAGATTGTACAGTGTTATTTTTAATTAACGATGTGTCTTTTGACACTTGTTACCTGCTTGTTTTAAATAAATAGTGTCACTCCAGACTCGATTCCTGCTTCTCAGAAGTGTGTCTTGTTATTTCAGATAACACATTTCAGTGATGGTTTTTGTGGATGAAAAACCCACCCTCTAACAATTTGCCGAAATCAATATGGCTGCCAAGAATAACGTCGATGAACATGTCACGCTGTTTTTACAGGTGATGGGGCATGTCCATAGTTTGCCTAATCCAATATGGCAACAGAAAATGACATGGATGTATATGACACCATAAATCCAAGGGGTGTCAGAATGCAAACTAAATCACACGCTGTCATAGCACCCACACCTGCAATTTGGACTCTAATTTGAACACGAAGGAGGCACTGCAGTATAGCGATGCCACTCTCCCTTTATTAGTTTCTTGCAGTGGTGTGGAATAGCGATTCTCCTAATTAAATGACAAGATAATCTGAATTCCATTAAACACGGGGGCTAACATTATGCATTATTCCTTTAATGTCACTCCACGCAGCCTCTTAAAAGTCAAACATCATAAAGAAAACTGCTCCAGAACAGAACCTTCAAGGCATATAATAGGCTCATGCACAGCACAGTCTGCTTCTTTGAAATGCGGATGAAACTATCTTTTCATGTTCAAATGAAGAAAAATAAATCCAAGACAATGGAAGATGACTGAAAATTCATAGGAGGACGAGGGTGCGGAAACTTCCAGCAACATCAAAGTCCCCCAAAGACGAAAACTCCAATCAGGAAATTAACTATTGGACGTTATCTGAAAGCAAGACGAGATGTTAATGCTCCATCTCTAAATTTCCAGTCAGCAAATGTAACATGAATTAACAAAGGTTTGCTTTAGATAAAAACATAGTATTCATTATGACATGACTTATTAATTTATAACTTCTATGCCCTTAATTTAAAAACTTAAAACATTTCCACAAAGAATGTAATCACTAATGTTATATATATATATATATATATATATATATTCACTGAAAAAACCATAGGTTTTAGGGACAGTTATAGTTAGTTGGACATTGCACTCGTACAAAACCCGTGAAATTCCCCTGTTATAGTTAGTTCAGCTAACTATAACTCGCGCCCCCGCAATGCACTGCTGATGACGTCACATATTACATCACTCATGACATGGTCAGTGACATCACTGATGACATCACTGATGACATCATCCAGCGACTGTGTGTTTCTGTAAAGTTTAAATATGTTTAATATATATAGGGAAAGGCGTATTGAAGAATGAGTGGGTGTATAAGTGTCTGAATGGATGATTTAGTACGTGAGTGACTGACTCTACAAGTGAGTGATTAAACGTATCTTACTGAATGCATGGGTTAGTGACAAAACTGTGTGAATGTCTGTATCCGTCTGTTTGTTGGTGTGTAAGTGGATGCATGGATTTGCGAATAGCTACATGAGTGTCTATATGGGTTATTGATTGGTTCTCTGAGTATCTGTATGGCTGCCTGAGTGTTTGTGTGGGTGGGGTGTGTTTGACTCTATACATAGATGTGTGAGTGGGTGATTCACTGGGTGCATGATTTCAAGAGTGCATCTGTGATGGACTGCTTGGGTGGGTGAGTGTGTGTATGGGTGTGTTAGTGAGTGAATGTATATCTCAGTGGTACATGTGCGAGTAACTACATATGTAAAAGGCAGTATATATGTGTGTTAGAGTATTTAAATGGCTATAAGTGAGAGTGTTATTGTGAGAGTGGCTGTATGGATGCGTGTGTGCTTGTATCAGTTATTGTATAAGAGCGTAAGAATGTGCTAGTATTTGTATGAGTAAGTGAGCTGGTGTGTGTATAACTGTATAGGTGAGTAAATGGGTGTGTGATTAATTTTTTGCATGACTGACTAGGTGTGTGAGTACCTCTATGGATGAGTGGCGGTGTGTGAGTGTTTATATAGGTGTATGAGTGCATATGATAGTCCTGTACTGAGTGACTGTAAGTATGAGTGACTGTACAGGTGAGTGAGTGGATGTGTGTGTAGACCTAAGAATCAGTGAGTGGGTATGTAGTTTTTGCTGTTGGAGTGTCTATGGTTTTGAGAATGGCAGTCTGTAATTTAGAGTGGGTGTATCAAAAGTTATATTAGGGTGTGAGAAGATGCATGAAATTATCACATGGATGATGTCATCAGTGATGTCATTTGAGATGTCATCAGTGATGTCATCAGTGATGTCACTGACCATGTCATGAGTGATGTAATATGTGACGTCATCAGCAGTGCATTGCGGAGCGCGAGTTATAGTTAGCTGAACTAACTATAACAGGGGAATTTCACGGGTTTTGTACGAGTGCAATGTCCAACTAACTATAACTATCCCTAAAACCTATGGTTTTTTCAGTGAATTTCAAAGGTTTTTTAAATGCTAATTTCTAACTATAATGTGTCTGAAACCTATGGTTTTTTCAGTGAATTTCAAAGGTTTTTTAAATGCTAATTTCTAACTATAACGTGCCTGAAACCTATGGTTTTTTCAGTGAATTTCAGAGGTTTTTTAAATGCTAATTTCTAACTATAACGTGCCTGAAACCTATGATTTTTTAAGTGAATTTCAAAGGTTTTTTAAATGCTAGTTTCTAACTATGCCAACAGAGGTAGGACATGTGAAGAAAGAAGAAAAAACGCACAGAAAGAAGCAAAAGATGTGCAGAAAGAACCAACAGAGGAGCAGAAAGAGGCCTTGTTGCAAAATCATCCTGTGCCCACAACTTTTTCAGACGGGTACTGGTGGTAACTGACTCTGACTAACCAGAGCCAGTGCGGGTTTGCACAGTGGTGAAGGGAGGGGGGCCTGAGGTGACATGTGTGCAAACGCGCCCCGTGGCTGCGTTTTAAGTTGCGGGATTAAGTTCCCTTGAATCCTGAGGGTCCCTGGCGCCCAACTAGCCCCCCAGGTACCTACAGTTAGGACCACAGAGCTGAGTTGCAGAGAGGCGTTCCGAGGCCACGCACCTTTTTCACCTCTCTGCAACGCAACTCTGTTGTGCTTACTGAAGGTACCTGGTGGGCTAGTTGGCCCCCAGGATTCAAAGGGAATTAACTCCCCAACTTAAAACGCACCACAGGGCGTGTTTGCGCACATGTCACCTGAGGCCCCGCCCCCTCCCTTCACCACTGTGCAAACGCGCCCCGTGGCGCGTTTTAAGTTGGGGGACTAGGTCACCTTGAATCCTGAGAGTCCCTGGGGCCCAACTAGCCCACCAGGTACTTCCAGTAAGCACCACAGGCCTGCGTTGCAACGCCTGTAACAAATTGTGCAGTTGTGTTTAGGTAGTGAAGAGGGTCGTGCTGGGGGTAGTGTTTTAGGGTTTAGGGTAGTGCAGTGGTGTTTGTGTAGTGTAGGGGGTCATGCTGGGGGTAGATTTAGGGTTTAGGGTAGTGCAGTGGTGTTTGGGTAGTGTAGGGAGTCATGCTGGGGGAGTGTTTTAGGGTTTAGGGTAGTACAGTGGTGTTTGGGTAGTGTAGGGGGTCGTGCTGGGGTTAGTGTTTTAGGGTTTTAGGGTTTAGGGAAGTGCAGTGGTGTTTGGGTAGTGTAGGGGATACTGCTGGGGGTAGTGTTTTAGGGTTTAGGGTAGTGCAATGGTGTTTGGGTAGTGTAGGGGTACTGCTGGGGGTAGTGTTTTAGGGTTTAGGGTAGTGCAGTGGTGTTTGGGTAGCGTAGGGGGTACTGCTGGGGGTAGTGTTTTATGGTTTAGGGTAGTGCAGTGGTGTTTGGGTAGTGTAGGGGTTCGTGCTGGGGGTAGTTTTTTAGGGTTTAGGGTAGTGCAGTGGTGTTTGTGTAGTGTAGGAGGTCGTGTTTTAGGGTTTAGGGTAGTGCAGTGGTCTTTGGGTAGTGTAGGGAGTAGTGCGGGGGTATTGTTTTAGAGTTTAGGGTAGTGCAGTGGTCTTTGCGTAGTGTAGGGGGTTGTGCGGGGGTAGTGTTTTAGGGATTAGGGTAGTGCATTGGTATTTGGGTAGTGTAGGGGGTCATGCGGGGGTAGTGTTTTAGGGTTTAGGGCAGTGCAGTGGTGTTTAGGTAGTGTAGGGGGTCGTGCTGGGGGAGTGTTTTAGGGTTTAGGGCAGTGCAGTGGTGTTCGGGTAGTGTAGGGGGTCATGCTGGGGGAGTGTTTTAGGGTTTAGGGCAGTGCAGTCGTGTTCGGGTAGTGTAGGGGGTCGTGCTGGGGGAGTATTTTAGGGTTTAGGGTAGTGCAGTGGTGTTCAGGTAGTGCAGGGGGTCATGCTGGGGGTAGTGTTCTAGGGTTTAGGTCAGTGCAGTGGTGTTCGGGCAGTGTAGGGGGTCGTGCTGGGGGTGGTGTTTTAGGGTTTAGGGCAGTGCAGTGGTGTTCGGGCAGTGTAGGGGGTCGTGCTGGGGGTGGTGTTTCAGGGTTTAGGGCAGTGCAGTGGTGTTCGGGCAGTGTAGGGGGTCGTGCAGGGGGTGGTGTTTCAGGGTTTAGGGCAGTGCAGTGGTGTTCGGGCAGTGTAGGGGGTCGTGCAGGGGTGGTGTTTCAGGGTTTAGGGCAGTGATGTTCGGGCAGTGTAGGGGGTCATGCTGGGGGTGGTGTTTCAGGAATTGGGGCAGTGCAGTGGTGTTCGAGCAGTAAAGGGGGTCATGCTGGGGGTGGTGTTTCAGGGTTTAGGGCAGTGCAGTGGTGTTCGGGCAGTGTAGGGGGCGGTGCAGGGGGTGGTGTTTCAGGGTTTAGGGCAGTGCAGTGGTGTTTGGGCAGAGTAGGGGGTGGTGTTTCAGGGTTTAGGGCAGTGCAGTGGTGTTCGGGCAGTGTAGGGGGTCGTGCAGGGGTGGTGTTTCAGGGTTTAGGGCAGTGCAGTGGTGTTCGGGAAAGTAGGGGGCGGTGCAGGGGGTGGTGTTTCAGGGTTTAGGGCAGTACAGTGGTGTTCGGGCATTGTAGGGGGTGGTGCTGGGGCTGGTGTTTCAGAGTTTAGGGCAGTGCAGTGGTGTTCGGGCAGTGTAGGGGGTGGTCCTGGGGCTGGTGTTTCAGGGTTTAGGGCTGTGCAGTGGTGTTCGGGCAGTGTAGGGGTTCGTGCTGGGGCTGGTGTTTCAGGGTTTAGGGCAGTGCAGTGGTGTTCGGGCAGTGTAGGGGGTCATGCTGGGGCTGGTGTTTCAGGGTTTAGGGCAGTGCAGTGGTGTTCGGGCAGTGTAGGGGGTCTTGCTGGGGCTGGTGTTTCAGAGTCTAGGGCAATGCAGTGGTGTTCGGGCAGTGTAGGGGGTCTTGCCGGGGCTGGTGTTTCAGAGTCTAGGGCAATGCAGTGGTGTTCGGGCAGTGTAGGGGGTCTTGCTGGGGCTGGTGTTTCAGGGTTTAGGGCAGTGCAGTGGTGTTCGGGCAGTGTAGGGGGTCGTGCTGGGGTTGGTGTTTCAGGGTTTAGGGCAGTGCAGTGGTGTTCGGGCAGTGTAGTGGGTCGTGCTGGGGCTAGTGTTTCAGGGTTTAGGGCAGAGCAATGGTGCTCAGGCAGTGTAGGGGGTTGTGCTGGGGGTGATGTTTCAGGGTTTAGGGCAGTGCAGTGGTGTTAGGGCAGTGTAGGGTGTCGTGCTGGGGGTGGTGTTTCAGGGTTTAGGGCAGTGCAGTGGTGTTCCGGCAGTGTAGGGGGTCGTGCAGGGGGTGGTGTTTCAGGGTTTAGTGCAGTGGTGTTCGGGCAGTGTAGGGGGTCGTGCTGGGGTGTTGTTTCAGGGTTTAGGGCAGTGCAGTGGTGTTCGGGCAGTGTAGGGTGTCGTGCTGAGGGGTGGTGTTTCAGGGTTTAGGGCAGTGCAGTAGTGTTTGGGCAGTGTAGGGGGTCGTGCAGGGGGTGGTGTTTCAGGGTTTAGTGCAGTGGTGTTCGGCCAATGTAGGTAGTCTTTCTGGGGGTGGTATTTCAGGGTTTAGGGCAGTGCAGTAGTTTTCGGGCAGTGCAGGCGGTCGTGCTGGGGCTGGTGTTTCAGGGTTTAGGGCAGTGCAGTGGTGTTCGGGCAGTGTACGGGGTTGTGCTGGGGCTGGTGTTTCAGGGTTTAGGGCAGTGCAGTGGTGTGCGGGCAGTGTACGGGGTTGTGCTGGGGCTGGTGTTTCAGGGTTTAGGGCAGTGCAGTGGTGGTGGGGAAGTGTAGGGGGTCGTGCTGGGGGTGGTGTTTCAGGGTTTAGGGCAGTGGTGTTCGGGCAGTGTAGGGGGTCGTGCTGGGGCTGGTGTTTTAGGGTTTAGGGCAGTGCAGTGGTGTTCGGGCAGTGTAGGGGGTCGTGCTGGGGCTGGTGTTTCAGGGTTTTGGGCAGAGCAGTGGTGTTCGGGAAGTGTAGGGGGTCGTGCTGGGGGTGGTGTTTCAGGGTTTAGGGCAGTGCAGTGGTGTTCGGGCAGTGTAGGGGGTCTTGCTGGGGGTGGTGTTTCAGGGTTTAGGGCAGTGCAGTGGTGTTCGGGCAGTGTAGGGGGTCTTGCTGGGGGTGGTGTTTCAGGGTTTAGGGCAGTGGTGTTCGGGCAGTGTAGGGGGTCTTGCTGGGGGTGATGTTTCAGGGTTTAGGGCAGTGCAGTGGTGTTTGGGCAGTGTAGGGGGTCTTGCTGGGGGTAGTGTTTCAGGGTTTAGGGCAGTGCAGTAGTGTTCAAGCAGTGTAGGGGGTTGTGCAGGGGGTGGTGTTTCAGGGTTTAGGGCAGTGCAGTGGTGTTCGGGCAGTGTAGGGGGTCATGCACGGGGTGGTGTTTCAGGGTTTAGGGCAGTGCAGTAGTGTTCGGGCAGTGTAGGGGGTCGTGCAGGGGGTGGTGTTTCAGGGTTTAGGGCAGTGCAGTGGTGTTCTGGCAGTGTAGGGGGTTATGCTGGGGGTGGGGTTTCAGGGTTTAGGGCAGTACAGTGGTGTTCGGGCAGAGTAGGGGGTCGTGCAGGGGGTGGTGTTTCAGGGTTTAGGGCAGTGCAGTGGTGTTCGGGCAGTGTAGGGGGTCGTGCTGGGGCTGGTGTTTCAGGGTTTAGGGCAGTGCAGTGGTGTTTGGGCAGTGTAGGGGGTCTTGCTGGGGGCGGTGTTTCAGGGTTTAGGGCAGTGGTGTTCGGGCAGTGTAGGGGGTCTTGCTGGGGGTGATGTTTCAGGGTTTAGGGCAGTGCAGTGGTGTTCGGGCAGTGTAGGGGGTCTTGCTGGGGGTAGTGTTTCAGGGTTTAGGGCAGTGCAGTAGTGTTCAAGCAGTGTAGGGGGTTGTGCAGGGGGTGGTGTTTCAGGGTTTAGGGCAGTGCAGTGGTGTTCGGGCAGTGTAGGGGGTCATGCACGGGGTGGTGTTTCAGGGTTTAGGGCAGTGCAGTGGTGTTCGGGCAGTGTAGGGTGTTGTGCTGGGGCTGGTGTTTCAGGGTTCAGGGCAGTGCAGTGGTGTTCAGGCAGTGTAGGGGGTCGTGCTGAGGCTGGTGTTTCGCGGTTTAGGGCAGTGCAGTGGTGTTCGTGCAGTGTAGGGGGTCGTGCTGGGGCTGGTGTTTCAGGGTTTAGGGCAGTGCAGTGGTGTTCGGGCAGTGTAGGCGGTCGTGCTGGGGCTGGTGTTTCAGGGTTTAGGGCAGTGCAGTGGTGCTCAGGCAGTGTAGGGGGTCGTGCTGGGGCTGGTGTTTCAGGGTTTAGGGCAGTGCAGTGGTTCTCGGGCAGTGTAGGGGGTCGTGCTGGGGGTGATGTTTCAGGGTTTAGGGTAGTGCAGTGGTGTTCGGGCAGTGTAGGGGGTCGTGCAGGGGCTGGTGTTTCAAGGTTTAGGGCAGTGCAGTGGTGTTCAGGCAGTTTAGGGGGTCGTGCTGGGGCTGGTGTTTCAGGGTTTTCGGCAGAGCAGTGGTGTTCGGGCAGTGTAGGGGGTCATGCTGGGGGTAGTGTTTCAGGGTTTAGGGCAGTGCAGTGGTGTTCGGGCAGTGTAGGGGGTCGTGCTGGGGGTGGTGTTTCAGGGTTTAGGTCAGTGGTGTTCGGGCAGTGTAGGGGGTCTTGCTGGGGGTGATGTTTCAGAGTTTAGGGCAGAGCAGTGGTGTTCGGGCAGTGTAGGGGGTCTTGCTGGGGGTCGTGTTTCAGGGTTTAGGGCAGTGCAGTGGTGTTCGGGCAGTATAGGGGGTCATGCTGGGGGTGGTGTTTCAGGGTTTAGGGCAGTGCAGTGGTGTTCGGGCAGTGTATGGGGTCGTGAAGGGGGTGGTGTTTCAGGGTTTAGGGCAGTGCAGTGGTGTTCGGGCAGTGTAGGGGGTCGTGCTAGGGGTGGTGTTTCAGGGTTTAGGGCAGTGCAGTGGTGTTCGGGCAGTGTAGGGGGTCATGCAGGGGCTGGTGTTTCAGGGTTTAGGGCAGTGCAGTGGTGTTCGGGCAGTGTAGGGGGTCGTGCTGGGGGTAGTGTTTTAGGGTTTAGGGTAGTGCAGTGGTGCTTGTGTAGTGTAGGGGGTCGTGCTGGGGGTAGTGTTTTCGGGTTTAGGGTTGTGCAGTGGTGTTTGTGTAGTGTAGGGGTCGTGCTGGGGGTAGTGTTTTAGGGTTTAGGGTAGTGCAGTGGTGCTTGTGTAGTTTAGGGGGTCGTGCTGGGGGTAGTGTTTTAGGGTTTAGGGTAGTGCAGTGGTGTTTGTGTAGTGTAGGGGGTCATGTTTTAGGGTAGTGCAGTGGTGTTTGGGTAGTGTAGGGGTCGTGCTGGTGGTAGTGTTTTAGGTTTTAGGTTAGTGCAGTGGTGTTTGGGTAGTGTAGGGGGTCATGCTGGGGGTAGTGTTTTAGGGTTTAGGATAGTGCAGTGGTGCTTGTGTAGTGTAGGGGGTCATGCTGGGGGTAGTGTTTTAGGGTTTAGGGTAGTGCAGTGGTGTTTGTGTAGTGTAGGGGGTCATGTTTTAGGGTAGTGCAGTGGTGTTTGGGTAGTGTAGGGGGTCGTGCTGGTGGTAGTGTTTTAGGTTTTAGGTTAGTGCAGTGGTGTTTGGGTAGTGTAGGGGGTCATGCTGGGGGTAGTGTTTTAGGGTTTAGGATAGTGCAGTGGTGCTTGTGTAGTGTAGGGGGTCATGCTGGGGGTAGTGTTTTAGGGTTTAAGGTAGTGCAGTGGTGTTTTTGTAGTATAGGGGGGTCATGTTTTAAGATGCAATGCTCCAATACCTGACCAGTCTGCACTACATAAAACTGCAAAAAAACTAAAAATAAAAAGTGTTTTGCACACTTTTGTCATTGGGCTATATGTGGGCTACATCTGGGTAATATTTGTGCTACATTTGGGCTCTTTTTTCACTGGTGGCCATCTTGGAAGACTTCTTTGTTATGAAGTTTCCTAATTTCTTCATTTACTGCAGTCTCCTCAGTAGGAAATGCTTTCAGTTTTTTACTTTGATTCCATCAAGAAGGCATTCAGATGTGTCTCACATCTGCCATAAATTCAGAATGTTAGCACTCTAGTTGCTCATTAGATCACTGGAGTAAAGCTACTGCTCACCAGGGAGTTAACTGGTAGTCTGCTGCTGGTATTGAAAGTGATTGTTTCAGTCTGCATGTCAGAATTTTCTAATGAAATAGAAGAGGATTTGAGATCTCACTTAAAACATGCCCTAATTTTTCTTTCTGCAGCACTAACCATAATTTCTATTTCAAAAAGAACCCCTCATTTTGTTCCTTTTTAAATTAAATGTTTTAAGTGTTACCGGTTTATTCCAATCAAGATGGCTTCAGGTGTGCCATACTTTTGTCATAAGTAAGGCTGTTAGCGCTCTAGTTGTTCTTTAGAACACTCTGGGAAGCTGCAGTAGAACACAAAGGCATCAACTGGCAGGCTGCTCCTGTTGAAATATAACAGGAAGATATTTGAGATCACACTTGAAATATGTCCTAATTTTTCTTTCTACAGCACTAACCATAATTTCTATGACAAAATGAACCCCATCATTTTGTTCCTTTTTAAATTAAATGTTTTAAGTGTTACCAGTTTATTCCAATCAAGATGGCTTCAGGTGTGCCATACTTTTGTCATAAGTAAGGCTGTTAGCACTCTAGTTGTTTTTTAGAACACTCTGGGAAGCTGCAGTAGAACACAAAGGCATCAACTGGCAGGCTGCTCCAGTTGAAATATAACAGGAAGATATTTGAGATCACACTTGAAACATGTCCTAATTTTTCTTTCTACAGCACTAACCATAATTTCTATGACAAAATGAACCCCATCATTTTGTTCCTTTTTAAATTAAATGTTTTAAGTGTTACCAGTTTATTCCAATCAAGATGGCTTCAGGTGTGCCATACTTTTGTCATAAGTAAGGCTGTTAGCACTCTAGTTGTTCTTTAGAACACTCTGGGAAGCTGCAGTAGAACACAAAGGAATCAACTGACAGTCTCTGCCCTTGTTGGATGTACATGTTTTACTGAGAATGTCAGACTTCATTCTCACATGAGTGAGAAAGATAATGTGAATTTACAGAAAATATGCTCTCATTTTAGCTTCTGGAGCACCTTCCAAACCTCCATGGGACAAGCATGAGAAAATAGTGTTCTCTCAAACATGATTCATGATATCCCAGCAGAAGGTTTTTCACATGGTAAAATCACCTTAGAATACACCACAATTCCTAAAATTAGTATGGTACCATCAACAAATAAATTCTAATGTAACTAAAGCCTGTTATCACCCTTTATAGTTCTCCTTTTGGTAACCCTCAAAATCTTCTATTCACTACAATGCATTTCAATGAGGTACTATCATTTATATTGGTCCCAAGATGGCTGCCAGCAATTCCAGGATGAAGTGCTGACAGCCAATCAGATCTCACGATGACATGTGTGGTTAGGCTCCGCCCAGATATATATGTGACTTTACTTTTGATTTTCTCAGGAACTACTGAACGGATTTACACCATTTAAGCAAAAGGCACGACACTGAACCAAGGGCTACCTCTTTGCCAAATTTGGTGTAATTCCGTTCAGCAGTTCGGGCTGTAGCTGCGACTAAAGGTTCCTATGGAAAAATGAATGGGGAAAACACGTTTTGGGACCCCCCCTTTTTCTCGGCCCCTGCTTGAAGTATCACCCCGAGACTTTCAGGATAGGAGCGGACCGTAGCGCCCCAACAAGTTGGAAACTTTCGCGAAGATTCGTCAACCGGCGCCAACGTTATTTCAAATAGAATGTCGCGGATTTCCTATGGATAATAGGTTTTAACTATAACTATCTACTGGCGACCGCCAGTAGATAATATATATATATATATATATATATATATATTGTCCACAAATCCCCGTCATCACAGGAAACACTCGGACTCCCAAATTGCTGCAGATAATTTATTGGCAAGTAAAAAACGACGCGTTTCGGCTTTACGCCTTGCTCACGCTCGTAAACATACAAAATCGCCATGTTTAACTACACCTCCTAATCCTCATTAGAGGACAGACTCACCCACACAAGTGCCTGTACATAATAGCAACTGTTGTGGCCATTTTGAAATGACAGAATTGCATTGAATAATAGTACATAAATTCATAGGTCGGCTGTATTCCACTGGACAGTACTTAATAAACCTCATATTTCAATTTAACGCATTATCAGGCACATGCATCAAGCGTTAAAAAATTCGCAAAATTTGCGAATCGCTAAATTATGGCTTTTGCGATCGCAAAATACCGTGTCGCAATGCATCAACTGCATTATAGCGAAGACACAAGAATTCGCAAATTTAAAGAATCGCTAAACAATCTGCGAATAGTATTAGCGAATCGCTATTTGCGTCCCCGAATAGCGATTCGCAAATAAGGAGTCGCAAAATAGATGCATGAAAAATCGCAAATTGCGAATTACCAGAAATTCGCAATTTTGCGAGTGCTAAATAAGAAGGATCACAACCAGGTGGTAATCAAGAGTGCAAATCAGATACAGCTGAAAATCTACTTAAACCCATTGAAACACACCCAGAATGAGCTACCACATCTCACAATGGCAGGGATGTACCTGATGGCGAGGAGGATGAGGCTGCTGGCTGCTGGACACAGACGGAGGCGAATTAATGAGCGCATCTTCAGAGTCCGCATAACTTTGCTAGGACAGCAAGAGGATGAGATATACGATAAGTATAGGCTCAATGCAGCAATGATCCATGACCTGATCAATGAATTGGATCCCATACTGCAACGACAGACACGTAGGACCAATGCCATCCCAACGCATGTGCAGGTCCTATGTTGCCTACACCTACTGGCGTCAGGCAGCTTTCAGGGGTCATTGCAGTAGCTGGAGGTGTGTCGCAAAGCGCACTTTCAAGAATATTCAAAGCATTCCTTGATGCCATGATGGCCAGGATCGGCTCACACATCAATTTCCCCACCACCGCGCATGACCTTGCAAAAACAAAACAGGAGTTTTACCAGATAGCTCGCTTCCCACATGTTATAGGTTGCATTGATTGCACACATGTGGCAATATGTCCCCCTGCAGCACAGGAATATATATATAGAAATAGAAAATGCTATCACTCCCTTAATATTCAGGTTGTTTGCAATGCCAAAAACATAATCACTGATATAGTGGCGCAATTTCCTGGGAGTGCACATGATTCATATATTTTCAGGCAAAGTGGCATTCACACCCGTCTTGTCAGGGGAGAATTTGGAGAGGCACATCTGCTTGGTAAATATGTGTAAGTGATACTCACAGTCATTGTACGTATGCCAATGTCAAACTGCCACTGACCCTTTGCTTACCTACATGCAGGTGACAGCGCATACGCCTTGCGTAATTACCTTCTGACGCCTTACCTCAATCCCACAACTGCCAACCAACAGAGGTACAATGCAGCACATATTTCAACAAGGAACATCATAGAGCGCACATTTGGGCTGCTGAAGAGCCGATTCAGATGCCTCCATAAGACTGGTGGAGCACTCCAATACAACCCTGAACAATGCTGCAAGATAGTAGCAGCATGTGCCATGCTGCACAATATTGCGACGAGGGGAGGAATGGAGATCGAGGTGTCTGAAAGCGACTCGGAGGATGAGAACCAGCGAGTGCCACACCGCCGTGCAGCACAAGGGGCAAGCGCAGCAGAAGGGCGCAGGAGAAGATTGGACATCACACAAAACTATTTCTGAGGTGAGTAATGATGACACAAACAGTGTATATTACAATCACAGAACGTTTTATTCAAAGGAAATATGGCATGAGTGTCGGAGCACACTTTCAATGTGGCCAGTGGCACAGGATTCTTAAGTAATGGACATAAGTGTTTTTGAAATAAATAATGACTTGTAAGTCAGTCAAAAGGTCTGATCACATCCATGGTTACGTCACCATATCGGAATGTCATTGTATATAGCAGTCTAGTGCTGTCTCCCACGAACACCCAGACGCCTGTCAGAGACAGCATCCTCATCCCTCATGTTGGAAGCTGAGGGGGTACTGCTGCGTGTGTTGCGTCTTCCTGCAGTGGCAACTGGCATAGCTATGCTACTCAAGCTTGAGGCCCCCTCACTACCCTCTTCCTGCGTGGACATGTTGGCCGCAATTGTGGTAGCATTCATCAGTTCCACTGCATTGGTTACCTGGTCCAGTGCCTTCGCCACATCCCCGCTCCAATGGCACATTTCTGTTTGCATGGTCACAGACCTACGTGCCAGCAGTGCAGTTGATGTGGCCAGCCTATTGTTGGATTTCGCATAGATTTTGAGGTGCTGCATTAGTTGCCGATGGTTTCTTCTCTGGGATGCATGTCCCTCCTGCATAACCTTGGTCAGTTGCTGCACACTATCGCACAGTACTGCAATGTTGTCTGCCATCTTCCCAATTTGTATCTCTACTAAACGTGTGTTTTTGGTCTGCAGGCGCTGCATGCTGAGCATCTGTCCCTCAAGACCACCCCAGACATCATTTGGTTGCTCCTCCTGCTGTGTTCTGAGTGATCTAGCTCTTCTACCCCGGACTCTGACATTACTTCTGCGGCCCTGTGTTTGTGGATTTGGGATGGATGTGGCTGGGCCATGCCTGGACTCATGTGTTGCATTTGCCTCATCATCAGACTCCATGGTGACCAGTGGTGGGACAGTTGCCCTGCGTGTGTTTGGGGCACTGGATGGATTTGTTGGCAACACCGGTGTGTCCATATCCTCAACTGCGCTGGTGTCCTGTATGTCCTGGTAGTCACTATCCTCAGCTTCTACACGTTCTGCATCTGTGAGGTTTAACAGTGCAAAACAGCATTAATTTATGTCTGGGATGTCATGTAACAGTGATCTTTTTTTGCTTTGACATTAAATTTGGAATATATTCACTGTTATGAGTTGTTCTTATCCTATTTGTGTGTTTGACATTGTAACTGCTTGACCTGCCTACATCTCCCATAATGCACTTCCCTTCATGGATACATTGTGTACTGGATGTTCAGAGTGTGCACTTGTGCTGTACTGGGGTGGTGTACTACCTTAATTATTTAGGTCAATGGTAACATGCAGTCATCTTACCTTCAGATGTGTTTGCTGCTCCTGACGTGTCTAGCTGTGTCACACCGACAACAGCTTCAGGCTGGATTGTGGATTCAACCATGTCCTCCATGGGAGTGTTCCCAGTGTCTGTCGGTGTTCCCCCTCCTGTCTTCCTTGCTTCCTTCAGACGGGCAGCTATGCGCACCTTGGCCCGACTGCGCAAGTCGTACCATCTTTTTTCAGGTCATCGATGGTGCGGTGTGTCACCCCACTGGCATTCACCCGGTTCTGGATCCGGAACCATATTTTTCTTTTCTCCTGCTCTGCCACTTTCAATGATAGTTTCCCAAACAGCTTATCATGGCTGTGGACAACTCCCTCAATGAGTGTGTCAATTTCTTTTTCTGAAAATTTCATTTTCCGCTTCCTGCCTGATTGGCTGTCCTCTGCTGTTTGTGAGCTTTCCATTTTCTTGCAGTTACCAGGTTTTTCCAATCGCTCAATCCCACTGCTAGTTAGCTCCCAGAGCCAGCTCCCTCCTCTTCCTCTGACTGTGCACTGGAAATGGGGCTTGTGCTGCTCACTTCCTGGTTCTGATGTCATCAAGATGCATCAAAAATGCGACTTCGCTAATTGCGAATTCGCTAATTGCGATTTCGCTATTTGCGAATTCGCAATTAGCGGATTCGCAGTAGTGTTTGCGAATATTAGCGAATCTTTATTTTTTCGCAAATTTTTTGTTGCATCTGTTTTTGCGAATCTCTATTTGCGAATCTTTAAAATTCGCTAATTAAGATTCGCAATCTTTAACATTGATGCATGTGCCTGTATATACATTAATTACATAGATAATGTAGATATTAAATTCTTTTCCCAAACATGATTAACAATTTGTATAATGGTCCGTTTAAGTATCCATTACTGTCTCTTACGTTGTTCTCCGTAAACGTGCTCCTCTTTGTTAGCTAGAGGCAAGCGTTTGTGCGAGTTAAGGGCAAAGCGTCAGATGACGCTTTAGTTACCTCCCACCAGTGACTCTTATTGTTATTAGTCACTGGTAGTCAATAAAGAGCTGTCGTTGACAGTTCTGTACGAATCAATTCTGCCCAAGTGGGCTTACGCACAATGACCCAATAAACATGTCTAATGCATAGGATTCCGCCCAAGTGGGCATAGACACGCCTGATATAAACGTTCTAATTCCTTTACCGACAGGGAGCCTGGGTCTGGGTGCTCCTAATCTAACCACATTATAAACAGAGAACAACATACATAAAGCCCCAGTGGGCATTAATGTACATTTTACAATCCATGCGGTGATTACCATCAGTCCAACGTTTCCTCTTAGATTACACAAAACAGTTGCAAGAAGAAGTGCCAAAACCTGTAATAAAAAATATTACTTTAAATTTTTTTTTAAATTGATGAAAACAAACTGTTAATCAGAAAATTCTCAATACATTTGATCATGCAAGTGGATTGCCAGTTCTTCGCTTAAATTTAACCCCTTGGGTGCCAAACTTTCCAGGTCAATAATATATCGCGATTCTAATTTCCTCAACGATAACTCCTTATTGCCACCTCTTAAACCCAAGTTTACGGTGTCAATAACCACCATCCGAACCAATGTGTCATCCTGCATATGGTTGTCATGAAAATGGCGAGCTATAGGGTATTGTTTGTTGTTATTTCTTATGGCACGTAGGTGCTCCAACACTCGTTTCTCAGCTTGGTGTTTGGTGCTACCCACGTACCATTTGTTGCATGGGCATATTAAAATATATACACAATGGGTCGTGTTACATGTAAGGTTCTTTTTGATCACAAACTCCCTCTTGGAGGGTGGGTGGGTGGAGTGGTGCTCCCGACTTCGTGGTTGGTGACTCCTCTTCCCGTGTGAGCGAGCCTCTCATATCCAGCGTGCGTGCCTGGGGGCAAGGGAGCAAGGTACATTAGGGAAAACGCTGTCTCTGTACCTGCACAAATTGACTGTGGAAACGTTCTTTATTCTATCATGGCAAGTGGTTTGGAAGCTCGTAGAAAACAAACTGCTGACAAATTATTTTTTGCACAAATTGGAGCCAGTTGTAACGCCTTAAACCCCACATCCAGCATTACTGAGGAAATCAACCTACAAGCGCTGTTCAATATCCTGGAAAAGCTCCACAGAAAAGAACTTTCAAAATGGTGGGAGGCTGAATCCCTGCAACGGTACATTGACGTCAAACGTGTACCTAGGGGTCTTCGTATTTTTACCATTCCCACCTATGAGGATCCTGACACCGAAATGTTGGAAGAATGGTCCAACAACTCCTCATCCTGCTCTATGACTATGATGCGGATTTTGGTCACATATGCATTGAAAGATCGAGCCAAATTGCTTCTGGAAATTGACAAAATTCTGTTCGAAATTAGTCAGCTTATTACAAAAGAAGCATTGGAGGAACATATGAAAAATCTATTGATAAAAATGGAAAAATTGAAGGAAGAAATAACCGCCAAAAAACAAAGAAAGTTCTTACGGGACTATAAAGATTATCAATCAGGGCGGACACTAACATTCCACAAAAGGTATGATTACCTGTTTGAGAAGAAGACAGGAATGATGGTGACTTTACCCAATAGCTCTGGAGCTGCAAGAGAAGTGAGTGAAAGTGACATCTCGGATGGGAGTCTATCGGACGCATCCACTTCAGCAATGAATCAAGAAATTACACATGACTCACAAAAGAAAACTAGTAATTTTTTATTGCAGTTCCAGTTGATGAGTCACAACAGGACAGAGTTCCATCAAGATGGAGGGGCACAAAGGGGACGGGGATGAGGAAACAGAGGAAAAACAGGAGGAACAGACAAGCCAAAGAAAGGAGGAAGAGGCGCGGACAAAGCACCAGTGGGAATGGAAACAAGGGGCAGGAAACAGAGAACATGACTGTCGTAAATCTTTCCCAGCGGTCTCTTTCCAGTGTGGAAATAGAGACCCTCTCCCTTGGACTATCTTTCTGCCCATCCCTTAATATGAACTACACTCAAACTAGGATTGATTTATTCTTTTTCTCAAGAAAACTCAAGTTAAAAAAATGGTTCAATACCAGACCGCAGAGACAGATGATTGAAAGTAACCAGGCCAGAGTGAGTAATCTTAATATGGCTGATATTGAAATGTTACATGCACTGCATTCTATGGAAGATAGTGTAATATATGAAAACAACACGACACCTGATTGGGAAGCCTGGGGGGAGGATCTAGGAGGGAATCCAGGTAGTAACTTCAAACCCAAATCTGTGTTTGTCCCAAACATACAATGTGAGGCAATTGACGTATTTGAAAAGGGAGTCTTAAATGACCTGCACAAAATAAGGTATAGAAAGATCCCATGCAGTAGAAAAAATCTAACAGTTGAACAACTAACTGCTATTGACAACTTAAAAGCAGACAAAAGTATTGTTATCCGTCAATCGGATAAAGGGGGAAATGTTATTGTCTTAGACAAACACAAATATTTGGCTGAAGGTCTGAGACAACTAAGTGATGTCAACTGTTACTGCAAATCGAGTATGGCTGAAGTACTTAAATCGAACACTATGTACAGAGAGACATTGGTTGAGTGGAGAGAAAGAGGGTTGGTGGAATGGGAGGAATATAATTACTTGTACTGTGCACACCCCAAGGTACCCATTTTTTACCTACTCCCGAAACGACATAAGGATATCTGTAATCCTCCAGGACGACCAATAGTCTCCTCAATAGGCTCACTATTTGAGAACACGTCCAGGTTCATTGATACTATCTAAGATTGTATGTAGTGGCATTACCCTCGTATCTTAGAGACACAGCACATTTTTTGACGATAATTGATGGAATACATTGGGAGAGTAACTATATTTTAGTTTCCCTCGATGTAAGCAGCCTTTACACCAGCATCCAACATGATCTAGGACTTCAGGTCATTCGACATTTTTTTAAGACCAGATCTATTTCATTATTTCATCATTCACAGATGCTTGTGAGTATGATTGAGATTTGTTTAATGAATAATTTTTTCATCTTTGATTACACCGTTTATAGGCAGTCACAGGGCACAGCCATGGGAACCTGCTTTGCCCCCAGCTATGCAAATTTATTCATGGGCTGGTGGGAGGAGCAGGTTGTCTCACAGATGGCGGAATTTGACAACAATGTGGCCCTGTGGCTGCGATATATCGATGATATTTTCTTCATCTGGTGTGGTGATGAGAAGTCAGCCAGATGTTTCATTGATAAATTGAATGTTAACAGGCTCAATCTGAAACTCACTGAACATATTAGTAAAAAGTCAATGGAATTCCTAGATGTCCTTTTGGAAGTCAAAGATAACAATTTGACAACCAAACATTTCCGGAAAAAGTCTGCTGGAAATAGCATTCTCAGTGCCAGTAGTAGTCATTCTTGGAATTTGGTGCACAGCATCCCATATGGGGAACTATTACGCACAAAAAGAAATTGTAGCACTGATATCGCCTACAAATGTGAAGAAACAGTCATGCGTCAGAGGTTCAAGGATAGAGGCTACAGTAAGAAGACCATCTGTGAGGCCGTTTCTAGAGTAGAAAAGAAGTCTAGGAATGAACTACTGTATTCTAAGAAGGAGGAGGATAGCAGCGAATGCATCAGGTTTATTACTACATTCTCAGGCCAGGCGAGCGAGGTACGCAGAATCTTTAAGAAACATTGGCATGTACCGATGATCATCTTAAGAAAAATTTGGGCAGTAATCCTCAGATCACTTTTAGAAAAGGTCGATCGTTGAGAGATGAGTTGAGTCACAATCATGTGACAGAGCAGGATGTAGGCAGATTGACTGGCACACCTGGGTTTAGGTGTTGCCGGAATTGTAAAGCATGTAGAGGGAGTATTGACTGTGACAAATTGTTGGTACCGAACTCCAAGAGGGAGTTTGTGATCAAAAAGAACCTTACATGTAACACGACCCATTGTGTATATATTTTAATATGCAGTTATCAAGGAGAGAGAGAGGACTAGGTAGCTAGTCCATATCCCCGGGTTTATTATATGTAATCAAAAAGGACTAGACCTATTTAGTGACTGATACAGGACTCAGGACTGTATGGAGAAAGGGGAAACTGTTCAGTTTCTTTGTAAAGCCCTCACCCACCAACCTAGTTGGTGGCATGCTTCATCATCGGGCCCACCCAGTGACACAAGGCTATGGATGTGGGTGATCCGCGACAGCGCAACAGGTTTCTAAAGGGTCCTGATCCACAAAGTCGGTCAGAACCTCTGCCGGATATCTCTACAGGGGCATATGCTGCAAAACGCTAGCCATTGCTTGGAGAGGGAATCCCCCTCCACATATAGGGCACCTTAGCGCGTGCAACACATTTTAAACCACACACTACAAGTGTAGAACGCACACATACCTTTCGGCCCTGAGGAAAGCCAGTTTTAAAGAAAGGCCTGGCTGAAACATGTAGACCACACACCGGATGTAGGAGTTCTTAACACTCACTCCACCCACATCCATAGCCTTGTTTTTAACGCTAACAGAGGCCCAGACATTAAAAGTTAACCCCCGTGGGTACTGGGACCATATTATAGCTTTTAACTATTTCACATTCACGTCACCAACAGTGCACACTCAGTAAAAATACCAGCTCCGCTGTAACACAGGCGTTGTAGCACACCCGGGACACATTCGGTGTCACTGGGTGGGCCCGATGATGAAGCATGCCACCAACTAGGTTGGTGGGTGAGGGCTTTACAAAGAAACTGAACAGTTTCCCCTTTCTCCATACAGTCCTGAGTCCTGTATCAGTCACTAAATAGGTCTAGTCCTTTTTGATTACATATATTTTAATATGCCCATGCAACAAATGGTACGTGGGTAGCACCAAACACCAAGCTAAGAAACGAGTGTTGGAGCACCTACGTGCCATAAGAAATAACAACAAACAGTACCCTATAGCTCGCCATTTTCATGACAACCATATGCAGGATGACACATTGGTTCGGATGGTGGTTATTGACACCGTAAACTTGGGTTTAAGAGGTGGCAATAAGGAGTTATCGTTGAGGAAATTAGAATCGCGATAAATTATTGACCTGGAAAGTTTGGCACCCAAGGGGTTAAATTTAAGCAAAGAACTGGCAATCCACTTGCATGATTAAATGTATTGAGAATTTTCTGATTAACAGTTTGTTTTCATCAATTTAAAAAAAAAAATTAAGTAATATTTTTTATTACAGGTTTTGGCACTTCTTCTTGCAACTGTTTTGTGTAATCTATGAGGAAACGTTGGACTGATGGTAATCACCGCATGGATTGTAAAATGTACATTAATGCCCACTGGGGCTTTATGTATGTTGTTCTCTGTTTATAATGTGGTTAGATTAGGAGCACCCAGACCCAGGCTCCCTGTCGGTAAAGGAATTAGAACGTTTATATCAGGCGTGTCTATGCCCACTTGGGCGGAATCCTATGCATTAGACATGTTTATTGAGTCATTGTGCGTAAGCCCACTTGGGCAGAATTGATTCGTACAGAACTGTCAACGACAGCTCTTTATTGACTACCAGTGACTAATAACAATAAGAGTCACTGGTGGGAGGTAACTAAAGCGTCATCAGCACGCCCGGATGGGTGGGACGCTTTGCCCTTAACTCGCACAAACGCTTGCCTCTAGCTAACAAAGAGGAGCACGTTTACGGAGAATAACGTAAGAGACAGTAATGGATACTTAAACGGAACATTATACAAATTGTTAATCATGTTTGGGAAAATAATGTAATATCTACATTATCTATGTAATTAATGTATATAATGTGTTAAATTGAAATATGAGGTTTATTAAGTACTGTCCAGCGGAATACAGCCGACCTATGAATTTATGTACTATTATTCAATGCAATTCTGTCATTTCAAAATGGCCACAACAGTTGCTATTATGTACAGGCACTTGTGTGGGTGAGTCTGTCCTCTAATGAGGATTAGGAGGTGTATTTAAACATGGCGATTTTGTATGTTTACGAGCGCGAGCAAGGCGTAAAGCCGAAACGCGTCATTTTTTACTTGCCAATAAATTATCTGCAGCAATTTGGGAGTCCGAGTGTTTCCTGTGATGACGGGGATTTGTGGACAGTAAATTAAGGATTTCCGGTATCCTGTCTCGGACCGCCCGTGACAGCCCTGCATTTCATAACCGGGAATTGTGGAGTGAAAATATATATATATATATATATATATATATATATATATATATATATATATATATATTATCCCAGTTTGGTTCCTCCTTTCGCCAGACCCGATAACGCTCAGTATGGGTGCGAGCTCCCGCGGCTGAACCACGCCGCTTAACACATCTACCAAATCCTCTTTCCAGAAGAAAAACGGTCCGCACTCTTGCAGGTTTTGCGATTTTTATTTTTCTATCTCCTTCGTTAGATGTTCATTAGATGTTCATATGTATAAACAGAAATACAGGTGAAACAAGATCTACGCGTTTCAGTATTACAAATACCTTGCTCACGATCTAAATTTTCTATTATTCAGTTGCACTTTGGGTTATTCCGACATCTATCGTGGCATAACGGAACTCATGTTAAATCATCACATGGAATGAAATTATCTGAATGAAAGAATTCTGATTATTCAGTAATGTATATACATATGTTTATAGGTCATCATTAATTGTAAAATATCATGCACGTGCAATTTTTACTTTTTATATTTCATGACCTCTATGTATGTAAGTCTTTTTTCGATAGTCTGTTTTCCATGTTCTTTTGGTTATCCAAGTTATTTCTATGGGGGATTGAGCACTAAACAAAAAAACTTGACAAAGGCTTATTGCTGAAACGAGTCGTTCTCTTGCACATAAAGATCTGTGCGAGAAATTCACTTGGTGTGCCGTCTTTTCATTTCCTTGTCTGGAGTGGATCTTTATCTAATAATTGCGGATGGTGGTTGCTTCCATCGACGGCACCGGTGTTGCGAGGCCAGAGGCGGCATGAAAGCAACTCTGTTTTTCATATATATATATATACCAAGGTGTATTAAAGAATGAGTGGGTGTATGAGTGTCCGAATGGATGATTTAGTAGGTGCGTGACTGACTGTATAAGTGAGTGATTAAATGTGTCTTACTGAATGCATGGGTTAGTGACTAATCTGTGTGAATGTCTGTATCAGTCTGTCAGTTGGTGTGTAAGCGGCTGCATGAGGTTGGTGAGTAGCTACATGAGTGTCTATATGGGTTATTGATTGGTTGTCTGAGTATCTGCATGGGTGCCTGAGTGTCTGTGTGGGTGGGTGGGGGGGTGTGACTCTGTGCATAGATGTGTGAGTGGGTGATTCACTGGGTGTATGGGTTCAAGAGTGCATCTGTGAAGGGCTGTATGGGTGGGTGAGTTGATGTATGGGTGTGTTGGTGAGTGAATGGATTTCTCAGTGGTACATGTGTGAGTAACTACATATGTAAAAGGCAGCATATGAGAGTGTTGGAGTATATAAATGACTATATGTGAGAGTGAGTGATTGTGAGAGTGGCTGTATGGATGAGTATGTGCTGTATCAGTGATTGTATAAGAGTGTAAGTATGTGTTAGTATCTGTATGAATAAGTGAGGTGGTGTGTGTATAACTGTATAGGTGAGAAATGGGAGTGTGATTGATTCTTTGCATGACTGATTAGGTGTGTGAGTAACTCTATGGATGAGTGGCGGTGTGTGAGTGTCTGTATAGGTGTATGAGTGTATATGATAGTGCTGTATTGATGAGTGACTGCATGTATGAGTGACTGTATGGGTGAATGAGTGGATTTGTTTTTAGACCTAGGAATCAGTGAGTGGGTATGTAGTAACTGGTATGGGTGTGTCTATGGTTTCGAAAATGGTAGTCTGTATTTTAGAGTGGGTGTATCAAAGGTTATATTAGGGTATGAGGAGGTGCATCAGATTATCACGTGGATGATGTCATCAGTGATGTCATTTGAGATGTCATCAGTGATGTCAATGACCATTTCATGAATGATGTAATATGTGACGACATCAGCAGTGCATTGCGGGGGCTCGAGTTATAGGTAGCTCAACTAACTATAATGGCGAATTTCTCTGGTTTTGTACGAGTGAAATGTCCAACTAACTATAACGTCCCTGAAACCTGTTTTTTTCAGTGAATTTCTAAGGTTTTTTAAATGCTAATTTCTAACAATAACGCCCCGGAAACCTGTGTTTTTTTCAGTGAATTTCTAAGGTTTTTTAAATGATAATTTCTAACTATAACGTCCCTGAAACCTATGGTTTTTTCAGTGTATAAAAATATACACTGGAATTCTTGTTGAACACCCGTACTGTGATACAATTGGGATATACGAATAAGTGGCACACACACTTGGATAGAACCGTTTCCAAGGAGAACAGCGAAACAGATTCTGTAATTTACAATTACTATCTTTATTAAAAGTTATGTAGTCTGCAGACAAAGCTCTGAGATGTTCTATTTTATAATAATACTTCTTTTTAGCAGGGAGAGGGACATTACGCAAGATAGTCTTTTCTCTATTCTCTTTTTATGATGACATCTCCCTTTATCAGATATCGATTCACTGCTATACTGATTATAATTCTATCATACAATTTTATTATTGTTCTGGCACATATACTGCACATTACGCCATGTTATTTAAAATAAATTGTTTAAAATGTTTCATGTCTGTGTCAGATGTTACAAATACAATAGTGACAGTTAAAGGGTGTGTCTTGTTAACAGAATTCCTGAGACATGTGGGAATGTTGTGTTCTGGTTTGTCTAATCATTTATTTCTCTGTAACGGATTAGGACAGCAAATAATACAATATAACAAGTAGCTCCAGGCCTTATGGGCACTTAGGTAATATGATGACTCAGTTGCTACCTAGTAAGGTCCCATAATTGTACACATACTTGTCATCTTACCCAGAATCCCTGCAACAGCCTCAGTGAATGGATTACTCCATAGGTACTGTCTGACTGAATGCAACACTAGTGCCTGGTTGATTGTATGAGAACATGTGTACTCTGTTGGTGATTGCATAAGTGCAGGAGTTCTGTGTGGGTGATGCTATCAGTGCATAGGTTGTGCCTCTGCAAATGGAAAAACGAAAATCTAATGTCTGGATTATTGGTTTAAATGCTAACGTTGTGCTACAGAGATACATGAGAGCATACATATTGTCTGTATAAAAGAAAAACCACCTAACAGATTAGATCAGCTATATGACCAAAGTTACCCAACACTATAAAGGATCACAGTTTTTTAAATTTCAAACAAATAACATAGAAATGCTGTTCAAACATTCTTTTACGTTATAATACATATTATGTTATGTAATCTTACCTGTTTAGGTAATTTAGAAACATGACTCTCTTCAACTATTTCAAAGTACTATTGTGCTATTCATCATTAAAACTCTTTTCTAAGTTTACCACTACGTACAATGAAAGAAACCAAAAAACTGTTATGTAATGTAATGTATTACACAAATCATACTATTACTTTTTTAAGACCACAACATAATTTAAGATTTACATAACATTTAATTTTCCCTTTTTTGCTGTTCTCAGATTCCACTTAACTTCACTATACACAGTGATGTCAATGTAGTATCATCATGAAACAGCGGGGTAAAAAAACAATCAACTAGATTGTTGGAAAAAAAAACAAATCAGCGTACAACATTATTTTCAATATGTGTACCTATATGTGTTCCTCATTACAATTTTTTCATTACATCCTTCTTCTACAGGATGTCTTTCATTTATCTCAAGAACATTTTCAAAATGTACACTCATTTACATCTCCTACAATAGACACAACAAATATGTAAACTATTTGCTTTGCAACGCAATTTTTCCAAATGCAATACCAATCAGCACAAATAATAGTCCAAACACTAGTTATAATTAGTAATTGTTGCCAGTGCTCTCTACTTTCTGTTCACATCTTCCCAATAGGCCGAATAATGTATTCAAAACTTTGGGTTGCAAAATATCCAATATGAATTCGTTAAAGCGTGTTTACATCTTCCCAATAGGCCGAATGATGGATTCAAAACTTTGGCTTCAAAAATATCAAATATGAATTTGGTAATTCGTAAGGCAATCTGGGTTTTATTTCCAAGTGTGCATCATTGCAATGTGTCCATCCTTTATTACACTTTAAATACACAGTATACTGTCCAGATGTTGTAGTAGGTCCAGCATGGAAAATAATAGCCACTGTTGTAAAAGTTCTTCCAGAAATAGATATTTGACTGGCAACAACATTTTTAATTTTGGTTTCCAGTTTTCTTCCATTTGCTCTACAACGTTGTAGCATTAAATTCAGATATTTTCCATATCTTTCTATGTGTAATGTAGATAACATCTCTGATTTACAATGAGAACATTTCATATCATGATTTGCCGCTTTTACTAATTTGTTAAAAGGTACAGATTTACAGTCTGGTATTGTTAAGTATATGAATCGTTCTGTGTCGACTTCAGTGCTTGAAGTTAATGAACACTGTTCACATTTATGATCCCATTTGTAACTTAGTCCAAATAAGTTTTCAATCTGTATTCCTTCATCTTCTAATACTCCAAGCATAAGCATTAGAAATTCTTGTGCATCTTGTTGTATATTAAGACTGAAGGTCAAAGAACCAATACATATATCCAAGAGATGGCGAATATCACAAGCAGTATGTATTTTACTTCTGTCAGTTGTCAATTGTTCAAATACATAATGTAGTGCAGAACATAATCTTTTTTTATGATTTCCCATGATTTCATGATGAAGATCTTGTAGATAAAATATAACATTCAGAATCACATTAGCGTAACAGTTGATACCTGAACTATTTTCCAATTGGTATCCCACAACGTCATCAACACTTTCCATTTTCTGTTTCTTTACACCTTTTCCTTTCTCTTCAATTTTTTTATTTTTTTCAACCACACTTGATTCTTTAACATATTTTTGTTTTGAACACACAACACATTTCTCATAAATGGAATATTCACCTAAATTTGGTGTATAAAGTCTTCTTAAACGATTATATTCTCTTACATAATTTACATCAGCACTAATCTTGTTGTCATCGAAATCAATCAAATACAAACCAGACAATGTTCTTACTCGAGATAATGCAACATATGCCATTCCCTCTTTGAACACTGTACTTCCAATATTTACCAAAGCACTGTCTATACTTAAACCTTGAGATTTATGAATAGTTACTGCATATGCTATAGACAGAGGAAACTGTTTTCTGCGAACATACAAGTCTTTTACGAGCAAAAAATGTACAGCACAACGCCCAATCTGTCTTACCTCTGTAATCTGATCAAATTTTATTTTCAAGAATTCTATTCCATCTCTGTTCTGATATTTTACAAAATCAACAACTTTCCCCATTGCTCCATTTACTAAACCTTCTTCTACATCCAAATTACGCCGCAAAATTACCTGACAGTTTATACATACATCTAAAGTTTTTTCTAAGCCAGCAGTTTTAGATTCAGACTTTTCCAAAGAGTGCAATTTAGTCTGTAGTTTCTCTGAAAGAAGAATGGTCACTCCCTGGAGCTCAATTTTATCAATAGCTTGAATGTGAACTATTTCTAGTTTTTCCAATTTCTTAAGATCTTGATTAAATGTACAACACTCTTGCAGTGTAGACTTTAGGCAAACTATAGACTTCTTTTCTCCAATCTTCTTGTACATTACTTCAGCTGCTGTGTTTTCAGTTGTAAACAGGTTCCTTAGTAGCTGACATTCTAAAGCTGGTTTACCATGTTTTGTTAGGACACCAATTCTTATATCTTTGAGAATATTTCCATAATCTTTATCACTTGCTTGTCGCATATTCTTTATAAGTTCTTTATATTCAAAATTTAACCACATGTTCACATTTCCAATACTTCCCAAAGATTTCCTAGTGTCTTCATGCACAAGTGTTTTAAAAACTGGTTGTCCTTTTACAGGAGTTAGTTGTAGTAGATCTCCAAATACAATTAAATGTTTTCCTCCAAACAGAACATCGTAATCTGTTTTTAAAACCTGTTGCATTCTCAAGTGTACAAAGGCAAGCATTAAGTTTGAGACCATGCTCACCTCATCAATGATTAAAAGTTTCATTTTCTTCAGCACTCTTGACACTTCATAACAAGCATCTCCGTACAGCTTCTGATATTCCAATTTATTATCATGTTCAACTGATAGCATAAGTAATCTATGTAAAGTAATTCCTTTAATATTGTGCGCTGCTAATCCAGTTGGTTGGCTAGTCCAATACAAGATAAATGTGAATCTGTAGTTTTCTGTAGATAACTGGTCAAAACTTTAATTTAAAAACTTTTACCTGTTCCAGCTTGACCACTGATGTACATAAGAATAGGTTTAAATGATGAACATAGACATTCTTTTTTTTCATGCAACAAACCATGTTGTATCTGTTCTGTCACTTGTAGATATATTTCTTTCTGTTAAATATTTAGGGGCCGATTCCGATCTCGGCCGGTAGGGCTCCGAATAGGATTCGGCTTTGCCGGATCCGATTCGGAGCCCTGTTTCCCGACCGAACCGTACGCGGGTCCGGCCGAGCGAGTACGATGCGACGTCGCCGACCGACTCGTCCGGGCGACCCGACCGCTCCGACCGACTCGTACCCGGATCGTACCGCTCCGACCGACTCGCTCGGACCCGATTCGCACCGCGCAATGGAGACGTTTTCCGGCCGGGTAAGTACGATGCGCACCTCGACCGCTCCGACCGACTCGCGCCGTCCGACTCGAACTCGCTGTCGGAGCCGTACTTTGGGGGTCCGTGTCGGACCCCCTGTACGCGTACCCGTGCGAGGCGCACACAGGGGGGACCCATGGGTCCCCCCTACCTGTGCGTGTACGCCGCGAGCGCTCGCGGCGTACTCGCTGTAGGGGGCGCCCTTGTCCGCCTCGCACCCATTGAGGCAATGGGAGCCCGCGTACGCGTTGTACGACCGGCTCCCATTGAGTTCAATGGGAGTCCGACCGACTCGTGTCCGGTGGCATACGAATGCATCGGACTCGTTCGGTCGGACTGCACGGGTCCGATTCGGTCGGAAATCTCTCCGGGTCCGGCTCGGTCGGAGAGATTTCCGGCCCGAATCGGAATCGACCCCTGAGTTGTTCTTCTAAGTTTTCCAACATAGTATTCTCCTGTTGTGCTTATTGCATTGCAATTTCTACTTCATTCATGGCTATTGCTGCTTCATTTTCAATTATTGGTTGTCCCAGTGGATCTTGACTAGGTGGACCAGAAGTTTGACTATCTTGAGAACTGTTGTTAGCTATTTCAGCTGCAATAGTGTTTTCTTGTTCAATTTCATCATTTAACATTTTTAGATATGTGGGGAAAATTGTGCATGCAATGCTATCTTTACATGCAGTAAAAGAATATTCATAGCAGTCGAAATGTCCAAGTAATTCAGTTTCGCTACGCCATGGCTTGAACAGTTGCAGAAGTCTCTCTTATCTGGAGTTTCGCAACTGAGTTTTCTGTGGTTAATAAGATTTTCTTTGGCATGTTTTACTAAACAACCGTCACATCCAATTACTGCATATTTTCCTTGTTTTATATTTGGTGTAACATTTCTTTTAAAGCTGTAATGTTGAAGTATTTCATACAGACATAGCTCTTCCAGATGTGGACTCCTTTTGGGATAGTATGTATCCAACATATTAGTTTTAAGAATTTCTGTACTTTTGATTCATTCAGTGCTAAGTATTCAATTTCTTCTAATGTTTTCAACACTATTTCGTGTGCAGGCAAGACCTAAACTTACTCAAATGATTCCTCGTGACTTTGAATATAAACTGGAAGAGCACAAGCGATCCGAACATTCATAGGATCCAATTTCTCTGTGGGAAAGCATTTAAGCTAAAGCTGCACAATTCTTTGCTAAGGCTCTTCTCTTGTGAAATTTCTTCCCACATTTCTTTCATCTCTGTCTTTTCTGATTTCCTTATATATGATGTAACATAGCGTGCAACGGCAATTGAGTTATCTGCAACATATTGAATGTCCATGTTTGCATTCCACATTTTCAAAATAACTGGATTGTAGTCATCAATATACTTTGACTGTTCTGTTCTGTTTAAGTTGTATGTATTCTTGGGAGATTTCCGAGCTATTGTATGCCTTACAGCAGACAAAAAAGAATTTACTCTTCCTTTAGAAATTACTGGACGTGGGAATCCAAACCGACACTTGGTATAAAACTTTCCTTTAGACTTGTATTTTCGTCTGCAGTACTTTCCACAACGGTGACTTTGGAAACGTAAAACTTGTTGTCTCAAGCTTTTTTCTCGTTCTTCTTTGGAATGTCACAGGTAACATACTGTTCGATGAAAGACAATACTGTTTCATCAGTATCCGTTCCAAATTTCGGAGCATTCCTTATCCATAATAGCATGTGTATATGTGGAGCACCTCTCGCTTGGTACTCTTTTCACCCAAAAAAATCAATAACTTCTCCAAGAGGACAATTATTTTTATTGCAGATAAAAGACATCATAGTTTGAAACCTATGATTAAAATACCTGCACACATTTACAAGATCCAATGAACACAGTTCTCCATTTCAATATTTTTTATATTGGAATTTGCTTCTCGTAGAAATTCAAGTAAATCTTCCCATGCATACTCAGCACAGCTAAGTGTTACAAACCATGTTGGTGTACCTAAGTTTCTTAACATACACTTAAGTTCACCATGACGATGAAACCAATACTCATTGGTTCCACGTTGACATGCCATCAAATTAATTACCTGTGCTTCTAAATTTTCATCTGTTTGTTGAACTTTGTCCATGAATTCTTTGGCTGAAACATGTGATTGATGAACTCCCGTTTTAAGTATGTGGTTCACTGCATACGAAAAAGAAGACAAATCACTTTCAAACAAAAGGTGAAATATATATGGAATGTACTGTCGAAATCTAGGATCTTCAGAGTATAATCTTGTTGGGCGATATTCTGAAGCTGGAATCCGTACAGGTCGCTCATCAAATCGTCCACCTGGTCCAGTGGGGAACAGCTGTGGAAAACAACAAGCTTCTAAGCTTTTCTCCCATACAATCATTGGAGTTCCCTTTGCTTTTTTCATTTGAAATAATTCAATGCCGTTTCCTAATACTTCTTTTGAATGTAGAGGACATATTGTGTAATGTTCATAAATCTCTTCACTCCTCGACTTGTCCACTTTCTCTATTTGACCACCTGAAATTTCTGATTCGTCTTCTAAACATATTACCTGTTCATCAACATTTACAGTTTTATAATAAATATTGTTCTCTACAAAATATAACGTAGCCTTTTGAAGTTTATTAACATCTACAAACTCTTGCCATATTTTCCGACTCTTTGCTGGTACACCGTTTACTAGAATAACTACTGGCTCATTTTCCTCTTTGTCTCCACCAACTGTTTCAATATTTTTCTTAAAATCTAAAGGTAAGTACACAACTCTTCCATTCAGACCTCTTTGTAAATCTGTTGGTGGCAGTTTACCTGTTTTAGGTTCCATACGAACTATAGCTTGAAATGGGTGAACAGATTGAATAAGAACTTACTCATATGTATTCAAATCTGTCAGTTCCTCTGGAATAGCTACTAACTCTAACTTGTTATGTACTCCTCTAGCTGGCATTTTGTTCAGTTCTAATTTGTTGTAACAATATTTACAAATACGTTGATCAGTACCCAACTTAAATCAACCTTCCACCAACAAGTAAGCTCCAAATTGCTGCCACCTATCATTGTTCTCCTTTTCACTTTTTAAATATAAATTAACATTCCTAGTTGGACTTCTATAATGAGTATGTCGACAACAAATACAAACATAGGGGCTGATTACGATGGCGGGCGGAGGCACATCCGCCGTGCTGGCGGTGGTGGAAAATGCCCTTTTCCGCACTCCAGCAGCGGTCCTCCCGTCCGCCATATTACGATGGGCATAGATAGCCCATTTCCTGTCCGCTGCGGTGTTCCGGGTTCCGCCGAAAATCTCCGTCCGCACCGGCAGCGGACGGAGCCAGAAGAGAGGTACCGCCGTGCGGAATGCGGTCACAACCGCCGGTCAAATCACGATGCCTCAAACAGCCCACCACACCGCTGTGGAGAATCCGGCCATTCGTGGATGGCGGTGGCAATACTGCGGATAGCTCCATGTGTTCCAGTCCACTGGGGAAACGGCGGCCTTTGGCCTTTCCGCAGCAAATCCGACTGCCGCAGACCGATTTTCAGCTTTTCCGCCGCTGAATCCTGGAATCCGACCGCCGCAGTAGGGAGTTTCTGGCGGTGCATCCTAATCTGGCTGGCAGTTATGCCGCGGTACCTGCGGGCGGAAATTTCCCGCTAGCATGGCGGTCGGAATGCTTTTCCGCCCACCATCGTAATCAGCCCCATAGTTTGGTTTTTCAGAAGACACTATCTTAAACTTTCTAATTTCTTCTACAAACTGATCAATGCTAATCTCTTTGCCATGTTCTTCAACATCTGCACTTGTCAAGCTCTCACTTTCTACACACTGCTGTTCTGAACCAAAAAGACGAAACTCAATTTCATCACACATTTTGTCTACATCTGATAAACAACCGTGTAAAAGAGCTGTGTTCAGTTCACTTAAACATAATGCAGGAGTTTTTACATAGTGCACTTTTCTTACAAACTTCCGCATTCCTGAGTGGTGTACTGCTAACATTCTTAAGTGATGAAAAGTACTTTTACACACTTTTCTTGAAAGACAAGCCAGAGAATGCCCGTGCAACTTAGTATATTGTCTTACATTACGTGGATCTAGTCCTTGTAACAACCTAATCTTCTGTTTAACACGTTTGTTTGCATATTGTTGTAAAAACTTTTGCATTATGTCAATAGATTCCTGTCGAATACTGCAAATACTGCTACAATCCCACTTATATACAGGAGCTTGTGTGCGATTCCCTTGCACTTCTTCAGCTATTACTTCTTCTGCACTCCTAACAACCATTTCTTCTTTTGGAATGGGACAACCGTTTTTAACTTCGTAGCATCGACCACTAGTATCAACTGAAAACGCTAATGTGTGTTGTTGAAAGTAGCTTTCTTCATTAAAGAAAGGCTCACTAGTAGAAGTGTGTTTCCATTCACCAGTGAAACTTTTCCAAAAGTTACTTCTATTAACAAGTCTTTTTCTTTTGCTTTTGTCTTTCAGAAACTTCATTATTTTATCCAATGTTTTCATTCTCTACAATATTAAAATAAATAATTTTCGTTTCAAATCAAAAGCAGTATCTACTACAGTTTCAATCTGCTGCTTTTGCTTATATGCTAGTAATCTTCTTTTATACTTCTTACAATCTTTCAATAAATTCTGAATTACTCTACTTCGAAAGTCGTTGTCTAATCTGTTGAAATTGTTTTTGTCTTTGTGTAACATGTGTTGTTTTCCCAAAAACAATTTTTTTTTACCATTTGAAGTGTCATTCTCCTTCTCCATAGTTGAAAAACTCTTCTTTTTCCTTTCATTCCTATTCTGTTCGTGTAATTTCTCGACAACTCTTTTAAGAAAGTGTTTAATGCTCTTACCTAAACAAACGTTATCCTTAGTAACATTGTCATTTGCTTTAACGCAGTCTTTTTACTTTTCTTTAAGTAGATCTTTTTTTTGTTTTCTTCTCTTTTCATCTTTTCTTGCCATCTTGGATTTGTGATCCAAACAAAATAATTTTCTGAAAAACAAAGAACAGTTTCAATAGTTTCTTACATCTATTCAATATTTTAAAATAATTACATGATTACTAATATTAACTACCAAACAATTATTTACATTGCTATTTTCTTTATTTCAAATATCAAAACACTACTCATTCCACTTAAATATATAGTGCGTACTTCACATTACCTTCCCAAACACTCATACAAAGTACCATAATCACTAATTCCTTTGCCACATGTCTTTAACCTCATTTGCCTGTTGCATCTTCACTACTCAGCAACTGCTAACAATGTTGCACCTACCCAAATGCAAACCACAAACCCTTTCCATGTCGTAGGGGAAAGTCTCACCATATTACTGAAAGGATGCATGCATCTCTCTGTGCCTTTTTCTAGTGGTATCATTCTTAAAAGAAATACAAATAGATCTATACCTGTGTTTTATAGGTATCGGATCTTCCGATACATAACTCGTGTCAAAAAATACATGTTGAAGCATAGACATACCTCAGCAAAGTTAAACTGTTAAGACCAATCGTCGAGCAATGTAAATTGGGATGATATGTAACTTGCAACTGTGTGCAGCTTTTTTGTATGGCATACAACTCTATTACGACTTTCTCTGTGCTCGTCAGATGCCGCCAAAAGCCCAGTGAGGGTCTAAGTGGTATTTTTCAACGCAAATGGACCTCTGTTACCTTCCTTTTACAAACGGGAGGAGAGAAAGCATTAGGAAGGGGCAGGAGAGAGGGGGTGGGGGGGGTCAAGGGACGTATCATTCCCAGTCTCTCGATCTGCCAGCCCTGTAATATACGCAGATACAGCACGAGCAGGAAGCCTCACAACTACCTTCACTTATATTCACATGTGCTTCACGAGTGTGAGCAAACCCGTGCACCAAGTGTCCTGGCAACATTTCATTTTTTTCTATCTCCCTGAAATTAATAAAACATGTGTCTTCTAAAACGCCCCCCCCCCCCCCCAAGTATTTTCCGACAAAGAACAATCTGCGAACGTGGGCCATTTCCTTTACGTTCCCCGAACCGATTTTGGACCCCAATTCATCCCAGTACCTCAGACACAAGACCATGTAGTTCTTTCAACATAACACACCACACTCATGTATCATTGAAACTTGTATTTGATAAAATTTACAAATGAAAAACAAATTTAAGAAAAAAATGTTTAACTTATTTTTTTACTATTATTTGATACATCCAACTGTCCATAATTACTTTAAAAAGTATGAAAGGCGGGTGAGGCGCTAGTGAGTGATTGCATAAGCTCTTTTGTAGTACTGTAAGGCATTCTCTGACTATAACTAAACTGTGTTGCAGATTACATAAATATATGCTTACTCCTGTAGTGAAAAAATGACTGTAACAGTACTGCCTCACAGTTTCTGAGTCCCAGTGTATTGCAACAATAATTGGAGAAATGCTTCCATTGTTCCTCACTGAAGGAATAAGTGCATAGATTGTACTTCAAGAAATTAATCTCTGCATACGGAGGGCCTGATTCACAGAACTAACTTACGTGAAATACGTAAAGTTAGTGATTTTCGGTATTCACAGAATACACGTAGCACTACTAACTTTATGTCCGCTCCCGGGCTGGAGATTCCGGTCCTGTGGCGGAATTTCCGCCTCTTGGCCGGAATCTCCGCCTCTGGGCCGGAATCTCCGCCTCCGGGCCGGAATACCCTCATTTAGGCCGTTTGAGCATTGAAACGGCCTAAATGAGGGTATTCTGGTCCGGAGGCGGAGATTCCGGCCCAGAGGCGGAGAATCCGGCCAAGAGGCGGAAATTCCGCCACAGGGCCGGAATCTCCGGCCCGGGAGCGGACATAAAGTTAGTAGTGCTAAGTGTATTCTGTGAATACCGAAAATCACTAACTTTACGTATTTCACGTAAGTTAGTTCTGTGAATCAGGCCCATAGTGCCTGAGTGAATGCCTGAGTGCAAAAGTACTCCCTCGCTCATTGCATGACTGCATAAGTAATCCATGATTGATTTAATTTGTGTGGTAGTAGTGCCTACTTGATTCTATGAGTGCATGGCTACTACCTAAGTGACTATATCAGTTAAAGATAATACCTACCTGTTTACAACACTACATGGAAACTGCCTGAGTAAAAAGATGACTTCGAGAGTAATTTCTGGGTCATTGTGGGAATGCATGGGTAGTACCTGAGGGAATCAATGAGTGCTTTGGTACTGCCTGAGTCATTAATTAAGTGTTAGAATAGAAACGGGGGATTGCATAATTGTGTTGGTAATGTCTGATTGATTGGATGTGTGTATAGCACTGCCTCCTTGATTGCATAAAACATTACCCCGTTCATACATTTAACTACCTTGAAACTACTTTTATTCATGAATTGGATTCGTTGGTTTTGCATTTTGCTGTCAGAATAAAGATAAGTATGTTTTCCTAACAGAGAACCACAGTGTTTGTTCCGTTGAATATTCTTTAGTTTGTACACAAGTTAAATTAAACAGAGATTGTAACTTTCCGCCCGTAATTTAAACTGTTTTTTTAAACAAACTCCAGTAGCTGCTGTTATTCCCACGCTCAGTGTGCTTTTCAAAGCAGTTATCTTATTCCAAATAACCGCAAGTGCTGTGGCTTACAAGCAGGCGTCCCGTACATACCAACTCTTTCACAACGTGTTACATGTTGCACCAATGTCTTCTGTCCTCCCCCACATGCGTTTGCAGATAGTTTGGTCTGGCCTTCCATTCCTACTTTGAAAACAGATTTTAATAGCGTACACTAACTCAAAGCACTATTGTTTCAACAAGAAGTGGCTCTCACATCAGCTCATGAGACCTTAAAATAGCAGGTGGCTAAACCACCAAGTGACATTGACTCACTGCTCTATACCAATCTCCCACTACATTTTGCACAATTTATACGCCAAATATTTAATCAGTCTGAAACCGAAGGCCTACCACATTTTTTTAAACTAGCCGACTCCCGCCTTGTTATCTCTTTTCAGACTATTTTTATAGTAATACCGGATATTATTCATTCTAATTTTGCAAGCGCATTTGGCAGGTTCCCTTGCTGCTCTTGCTGGTTTGCGCAGTGCTCGTTCTTCAGCTCCTACTACGAAATGGCTGCCCATCCTGTGCTTCAACCCCATCCAGGTCAATTGCGGCTGTACCGTGAACGGATGCTACAACTTTTTGAATGCTTGCCATTGACGATTTTTGGCATCAGCTATAGGCTGAATTTCCGCTACGTGTATTTCACCTGCGTGCAACCTGTGTTCTACTGTCTCCGGTGCCCCTTTGAATGCGACCTGCATGTCTGCCTCTCTACTTCTTCACGCTGTCTCCTGGATTATGAACTGTTGCTGCGACCATGGCTGGCTCATGACCAGGACTGTTCCGGAGACACACTCTTGATGGATGCGTTTAATAATGTAATAAGGGGGAGATGGAGTACATGCGCTCATGCGCAGCGCCTCTTGCAGCAGACTATCATCGAATATCACGCAAGTTGCCCTGACATGCTCCTGCTTGCAGAAGATTACGATGACCATGTCTGTTCTTTCGACTTGCTGAATTGGACGGCGACCCTCTTTGCTTGGAGCGGTGCAGATGACCTTTTGGAGCTGATTGCATATCACGGTGCTTCTGAGTTCTTGAACTTCGATGCATCTCCATAAGTGCGCATGGTAACCCAATTTGACGGCCTCTTATTTCTACACTTCAAGAACACTGTTTTTTTTCCTTTTTCTCATTTCGCTTTTCGTTCCTTTTTGGATTTTCAGATATTGACTTTCTTTACGAATTCCCCTTTACAGACTTGGTTACGCTCTCTTTATGTTTGCGCTCTGTTTGCCTGGGTATTACAGAGCTGGCCGACGAAATGGGCGACTTGGCCGTTGGGGACACTATCGACTTCACTAAGTTACCATCAACTGTGCATCCATTATCCAGCTTTTACGCACGATAACACAAACGTATATTTTACTAAATACCTCGTCCGTACTTTTCACATGAGAACTATCTGCTGTGCTTGTGTTGAGCATTTTTTGACACTTTAAATTGAACATTGTAGGCAAAGTCAATAAACAGTGTCCCTTGTTATTTTGTTGTGGTTAGGGCCTAGCACTTGTATAAAAATATACACTGAAATTCTTGTTGAACACCCGTACTGTGATACAATTGGAATATACCTTTAAGTGCAACACACACTTGGATAGAACCGTTTCCAAGGAGAACAGCGAAACAGATTCTGTAATTTACAATTACTATCTATATTAAAAGTTATGTAGCCTGCAGACAAACCTCTGAGATGTTCTATTTTATAATAATACTTCTTTTTAGCAGGGAGAGAAACGTTACGCAAGATAGTCTTTTCTCTATTTTCTTTTTATGATGACATCTCTCTTTATCAGATATCGATTCACTACTATAATTCTATCATACAATTTTATTTTTGTTGTGGCACATATACTGCACATTATGCCATGTTATTTAAAATAATTTTTTTTAAATGTTTCACGTCTGTGTCAGATGTTACAAATACAATAGTGACAGTTAATTCCTTTGCCACCATCTCTTTAACCTCATTTGCCTGTTGCATCTTCACTACTCAGCAACTACTAACAATGTTGGGCCTACCCAAATGCAAACCAGAAACCCTTTCCATGGCACAGTTGAAAGTCTCACCATATCACTGAAAGGATGCATACATCTCCCTGTGCCTTTTCCTAGTGGCATCATACTTAAAACAAACATACAAATAGATCTATACCTGTGTTTTATAGGTATTGGATCTTCCAATACATAACTCGTGTCAAAAAATACATGTTGAAGCATAGACATACCTCAGCGAAGTTAAACTGTTAAGACGAATCGTCGAGCAATGTAAATTGGGGTGATATGTAAGTTGCAACTCTGTGCTGCTTTTTTGTATAGCATAGAAGTCGATTACGACTTTCTCTGTGCTCCTCAGACGCGGCCAGCAGCCCAGTAAGGGTCAACGCAGATGGGCCTCTGTTACCTTCCTTTTACAAACGAGGGGAGAGGAACCGTTAGAGAGCGGGAGGAAGGAGGGGGGGTCAAGGGACGTGTCATTCCCAGTCTCTCGATCTGCTGCCCCTGTGATATAGGCAGCTTCGGCACGAGCAGGAAGCCTGACAATTACCTTAACTTATATTCACGTGTGCTTCACGAGTGTGAGCAAACCTGTGCACCAAGTGTCCAGGCAACATTTCATTTTTTTCATCTCCCTGAAGTTAATAAAGCATGTCCGTTGTAAAGCCCCCCAGTATTTTCCGATAAGGTACAATCTGCAGGGGGGGGGGCGTGGCTGGATGCCTATGGAGCAGGGAGCCTGAACTGGAGCTCCTGCGGGTGATCCCCCATCACAGCCCATCCTGCCCGATATAGAGGGGCCCTTCATCTAATAAACTCACCCCCGGACATGTGAAGATCGGGGGAGCAAGCAGGAATCGACGATCGGGGCGCAACAGCTCACCTTCACTGTGAAACGAGCTGAAAGGAGGTTACGTGGGGACAGCCAAGATGGCGCCCGCGCTTTGAGCTCCAATTCTGAGGGAGTAATTGGCAACCGTCTCTCGCACCAGGTGTCCCCGGGAGGTAATCTGAGCCGGCGGAGCGCTGGAGGAGCGGGACCTCGCGGTCTCTGGAACGAAGAGGCGGGGCTGGCCGGCGACCGGGCAAAAGCGGAGAGGGTGACGCGACTAGAGAAAATGGTGCTGAGGACCTGGGGGCGACCTCCGCTGCGAAGCCAGGTACCGGGCGGATAACCAGCCCCAATTTGGAGCGGAGGGCCGCTGGGACTAGTGTCCGGGACAGTGAGAGAGCGAGGAGGTGAGGCGGCGGGCCCTGAGCCATTGAGGGGCCGTGTGTGGCGCATTGCGGGGCTGCCGACTGGGAGCGGAGACCCGCCTGCCGGGAGTGCGGTGCCCAGCCCGCGCGGCGGAACCGGAGGAACTGGCTGCATACCTGGGAGGCCCCGGGAGGAACCGGCGGGGCCGCTGGCGGAGGGGGCCCACCTCCTAAGCCTGGGACTGAGAGGCGGGCCGGGCCGCCGCAGCTGTGACTGCAACCTCCACCATCCAGGCGACTTCACAGATGGAGAGCAGGGGGCTGCGGCCCATGGAGCGGTGAGGAGAGGTGGCGGCGGGAGGTCCGGAGGATATCGGAGCGGCGAGGGAGGCCGGGACACCGTGACTTCGAACTTCGGGCGGGAGGGCTCTCCGGCGGCAGCAGGAGATGAGCTGACACCCTCACCGATGCGGGCTGAGCGAGGGGAGTAGGCCCGAGAGAGAGACAGGGACAGGGGCTGGGAGCCTTGCCCGTACCGACCGACTGAGCGGCCACGAGACCTCCGGCCGCATTGATCGAATCCCGCCTGCGAGGAGAGTGGGGAACACGTGTGGGGGCTCCTGCCGGGCTGGATTGCTTCCTTATCGGCACTCCTTGCGGCTTCGCTGCTGCGCTGCTCCGCGGTTGGGCTCCGTACCTCACGCACTTGGACTCGACGGCCCTTGCCACAGGAGAGGCCTATGTACACCCGGAGTTGGTACCCGCTGGTGCCTCCACTGACCGGCCTGCGCCCATACTGCTCCAGGTATGGAGAGAGTCACCAAAAGACGGGAGGCGGAGCAGCAGGAATCAGCGGGCAAAGACAATGGGGAGTCACGAACGCGCACCGGGGCCCGCAGTGAAAAGATCGCGCCCCAAGCTGACATATCGCTCCATGTTATACTGCAGGCCATAGAAACATCGCGGACTGCTGTAGAAACCAAAATAGACACGCTTCGAGAAGATCTGGGCCTCCTAAGGGCTGACCACAGGAAACTGGTAGACCGAGTTACGACGGTGGAGGGAGATGTCGACGGCCTGAAGCCTCAAGTATCCACGTCCACACGCAAAATGGCGGACATTGAAAAGAGGGTCCAGCGGGCTGAGGACGCAGAAAACAGGGCAAGACGAAATAACATAAGAGTCATTGGACTGCCCGAGAAGGTCGAGGGGAACGATATGGTGGCCTATCTTGAGAACTGGTTATGCACTGAGGTGGCAGAGGAGGGCCTATCACCATTCTTCACACTGGAGCGGGCTCACAGGGTTCCTGCCTGTGCGCTTCCGCCTGGGAGACCGCCGAGAACTGTTGGGGCCCGCCTGTTGTTTTACAAAGACAGAGATCACGTGCTGAGCCGGGCACACCTCAAGGGCCAACTTAAAATAGAGAACAGCATTGTTCGGATCTTCCCGGAGTTTTCCAGGGAGGTACAGAGGCAGCGAGCCTCCTTCGTCGCGGCAAAAAGGAAACTGCGACAAATGGAGGTGTCGTACTCCATGGTGTTCCCCGCCAGGCTACGGATAGTGCATGCAGGGGAGACCAAATTCTTCACTACCCCTCAAGATGTGTGGGACTGGATAGAGGAGCGGGGAGCACAAGATCGGAGATGCAGCGGCGGAGACCAGCCCAAGAGGGGCCACGCACGATCCCCTGGGAGGGGGGGGAAACTCAAGGGCCACCCGACGATGGAGGAAGCCCGCCGGGACAGGGAGAGTGCGGTGGCAGCAATAGCCTCCCTGAGCGCCACGAGCCTGCGGGGTACCTCCTCTCTCTCTCAGGAGAGGACCAGAGGGACTCGGACTCTGACACCAGCTCGAACACCGTGGTGGAGGCCAGTCAGGTTCTGCCAGACGTGACTCCTAGAACGGCGGACAACTTGATATAAATCATCCACAGCACGCAAGCATGCGCTGGACATTTCAGCTAGGGGGGGAGGGATCATAGCTCGAGATGGCTTTGAGGGCAAGTGGGCCACAGGAGGGGCGACACGAGAGCAAACTGTGGGATGGGGGATCCGGGGGGGCGGAGGAGAGGGTTTCCCTCCAGTCGTGCATTTGTCTAGCCACCACCTGAACGTTGGGTACTTGACTGCTACCATGCCAAAGGGCAGTTTGGATGGGGGAGATGTTCTCACTTGTCCTGGGGAGGGGGAGTTGGGGAAGTTTAGCTGTTTTAGGTTGGGAGCACTGCTGTCTATAAGTTCACTGGGGCACACGTTACAGAGTCTAGGTTCCCTCACTCATTATATAGCACCGAACGCCAAGCCGGGGCACGGGGGCCAGACAGAGATAGAGAGGTTACTCCGAGATGTCGACACAGAAGATATATAACTTCCTCTCTTGGAACGTCCGAGGGATGCATTCTATGCACAAACGCTACAAAAATATTTCCCACTTGAACAGGCGAGGGATCCATATCGCGATGCTGCAGGAAACGCATACACTAGCTTCGGAGGGGGCGGCCTTACACCGAAGATGGAGAGGGCAAGCATACTATACCTCGTATTCAGCGTTTGCCAGAGGGGTCCTCATTTGGATCAGGGCAGGGGTCCCCTTTCAGCATACTGGCCACAAGGGGGACTCAGAAGGGAGGTACGTGGTGGTCACGGGGCAACTGGACGGGAAGGATATTGCGCTCATAAATATTTATGGCCCGAATGTGGACCAGGGACTCTTTCTGGAGCAACTGTCTGGGACTCTGGCACCGTATTTGACAGGGTCGATTATTATGGGGGGGGATTTCAATTGTATAGCCGACCCGGCCCTTGACCGATCTCACCCACCACTCCGGGACGCCCCGGCACACAGGGTAGCTAGGGCGTTTAGGGCCTGGCAATCTCACTGGGGGTTAGTGGACACGTGGAGACGTACACACCCAGTGGACAGAGAATACTCCCACCTCTCACATGTACATGACTTACATGTCCGACTAGACACCTTCCTATGCTCTCCGGATGTACATGCCCGGCTACATGGGACGGAATACCTCACTCGCACGGTGTCGGACCACAACCCGATACTCACCAGATTACACTGGGGGTCCCAGCAGCAACCCATCCCCACATGGCGCCTCAAACCTGAGGCACTAGAGGACCAAGTGTTCTTACAGGAGATCAGGGCTAATATCATCACATATTTTGCGGACAATGCCCAGACCACGGACTCTAGGGTGACAGAATGGGAGGCCTTCAAGGCTGTAATCAGGGGGCGATGCATGGCGCTATCCATTGGGGTGACGCGCACGCTACTCACAGACATAGAACGGGCTGACCGAGCATTGCGAGAGGTGGAACTTCGCCGCCCGAACCATCCAGAAATCCACCAAGAGTTGCTTGAGAAGAAGGAAGAAGTGGCCGTACAAGAGGAAAGGTTGAGGTGCTTCGATTATAAGACCTACATAGATAGGACACACGCGGAGCGGGATAGGGCCGGTAGACTACTGGCGTGGCTGGCTAGCCCAACCCGCAGGGGGAATACCATCATAGAGCTTGCGGACTCTGAGGGGCACTCCCTATATCAACAAGATGCCATTAACAATAGGTTCCACGGCTATTATGAGCAGCCCTACAAGAGCTCGGGACCTCGGGGAGAAGGGGAAATAGAGGGATACCTGGCGGACCTTCCTCTGCCTACCCTGGCGGAGGAGGATGCGGACCAGTTGGGAGCGGCGATCACTGAACGCGAGGTACAGGTGGCCATTAAGGCGCTGGCCAGAGGGAAGACTCCAGGCACAGATGGGTTCCCCAAAGAATTCTACGCGGCATACGTGGATGAACTAACCCCCAAACTTGTGGAGATGTATGCGGAGGCAGGAGAGAGGGGGCACTTGCCAGACACCACTAGAGAGGCGGTGGTGATTCCGCTACTGAAGTCCGACAGGTCCCCCCTGGAGTGCGCAGCGTATCGGCCCTTGTCGATGTTGAATCTTGATTTTAAGATTCTGAGTAAGATACTGGCAACGCGGTTACTACCACATATGACCTCCCTGGTGCATCGGGATCAGGCGGGATTTATTCCCCGCAGGAATACGACCCTGAATATATGCCGCCTGCTATCGGTACTTGAGCTTGGGGCACTGGGTGATCAGGCAGGAGCAGTGTTTACCATCGACATAGAAAAGGACTTTGATAGCCTTGAGTGGGGGTTCCTGTACGCAGTTTTGATCAAGATGGGCCTTGGGCCAGGGTTCCTGCGCTGGGTGCAGTTGCTGTATGCGGATCCAGTGGCGAGGGGCACACGATATTGGCGCAGTACCGGGTGGAGAGGGGCACGCACCAGGGGTGTCCTCTCTCCCCCCTGTTGTTCGCCCTGGCTGTGGAGCCATTGGCATGTGTAGCGCGGTCTGACAGGGCTTACTGTGGACTACAGCTGGGGGGGCAGAGGCATAATATAGCATTATACGCCGACGACCTCCTACTGTTCCTACAGCGTGCAGGGGAGGATCTGCCGGGGGCACGGAGGATGATGGATGCGTTCGGTTCCCTCTCGGGCCTCCGAGTAAATTGGCAGAAGTCTAGTTTGTTCCCCCTTGTAGCGGACATGCCGCCACCTGAAGACCTTGGTGATCTGCGCTGGGAGCCCCGATGCTTCCGCTATCTGGGAGTGAGCATATTCTACGACATGGCAGATGTGAAAGAGGGGAATATAGAGCGGGCGCGGCGCTCGCTTAAGGATAGCATGGCCTTTTGGGGAAGGCTTCCTCTCTCTGTGATGGGCCGTGTCTCCCTCCTTAAAATGGTGGCTCTCCCTCTGCTGCTGTACTTCTTCACCACACTACCAGTGTGGATCTCTGCGGCCTGGTTCTGGGAGCTGGACTCCTGCCTGTCGGCGTTCATATGGGGGGCGGGCCGGAGGCGAGTAGCCCTGAGCACGCTAAAACGACCCCGATCAGAGGGGGGCCTAGCATTGCCAGATATGGAGGCGTACTACATGGCAGGTCAACTGCAGAGATTCACACAGTGGGTGGCAGGAAGCATTGACCCGGACAGAGGGGTCTCACCCTTCACCCCGGACAAAATGGAGGTGTTCCGTACACTATTAGGGACTGCTCGACCCCGACAGGCTAGTAGTCACGAGCACAGAGCGATCAGACAGTGCTGGAGTCGATGCCGACAGAAAACCAGGACAAAACACCGATACTCGCCAGAAATGGCGATGACGCTACTGGGAGCCCTACCCCATGGGGGACACTGGAGGGGTATAGATGACTGGGTGCAGGCAGGGGCCACAAGGATAGGAGATCTTTTCCGAGATGGGGAGCTGCTCTCCTTTGAGGACTTTAGTACGGACTGGGGTATTCCACAAGGGCACTTCCTACTTTATGGAGCAGTTACTGGGGCCATGAGGCGGCACTGGGGAATGGGCACGACTGAACCGCATCGACAGGCCACCTGTGAATATATAAGCCTGGCTGGGGGAACTATCAGGGCGGTCGCATGCCTTTATAGGGCCATAGGCCGGGATACCATACAACCGTTAGACCGGTTGAAAGACCAATGGGAGGGAGATATCGCCAGTCCACTGGCGGACAAGGATTGGGAGCAAATACTCGAACGGGCAGCCAAGGTCTCCAGAAATGCCCGCTTTAACCTGATTAGCTTTTATACATTCCACCGGGCTTATCTAACCCCAGAACGTATTAACAGATATTTTGCAGGGGAGGACGCCCGATGCCCGAGATGTACTACAGTGGGAGCGAACTACATTCACATGATGTGGAGCTGTACTTCTTTAACACATTATTGGCAGGAAGTGACGCAGGAGACGGCAAGGATCACGGAGAGGGTAATCCCATGCACACCGACACATGTACTGTTGGGTTTGTTTCCACACACTGCCAAAACTAGGACCACAGACAGGTTCCAGGACCTCGCCTTTGTCCTGGCAAAGCGGGAAATCACTCGTAACTGGAAAGACCCGAGAGGCCCCAGCGTGCAGGGGTGGAAACGGGAGCTAGTAACATGGGCAGGATGCGAGAGCAGGGTCCTCTTGAGGAATGCGAGGCGAAGGATAGGAAGGGAGGAGAGAGCCAGGGCTTGGGAGGCAATGATGAGCGACATGCAGTGAGACGGACGGGCATCTGATGCTTCTACCCCTGAGAGACCACCACAACAGGAGCATCCCTAGTGACCGAGGCAGGACGAGGGGGCACAGGGGATCCCGGACAGGGAGGGACATATAACATACTCTTACAGGGGAGGGTAGCTGCTGAACAGGGGGCACCCGTGAAGGGCTTCCACACACGGTCCGACACGAGAGAGGTAGCCTTCAGAGTTCTAGGGGTGCAATGGGGAGACAGCAGTGCGGGGGGGAGGGGAGTTAGTTAACTGGTTTGATTGGTTGGGTGCGGGAGGGGGGAACATGAGGCCAACGCAACATTATTCCCTCAGAAAATGAGAGTAGACAAGGACATATTAGGTCCAAGCTGAAGGGGAATGCAGGATGGGTTAGGGGGTACACTGCCAACAACTAAGACCAGAATATATCTGTATCAAGATGTGTGGTTGAACAGACTGATAATAAATGCCAATAAAGTTTGTTTTAAAAAAAAAAAGGTACAATCTGCAGAAGGCCATTTCTTTTACATTTCCCGGGCCGATTTTCGACCCCAATTCATCCCTGTACCTTAGTCACAAGACCATGTAGTCCTTGCAACATGACACACTGCACTCGTGTAGCATTTAAACCGATTGCGACTTTCTCTGTGCTGTACAGATGCCGCCAACAGACCAGTGAAGGTCTAAGTGGTATTTTTCACGGTAGATGGGCCTCTGTTACTTTCCTTTTAGAAAGAGGAGATGGAGGAAGCGTTGGGGGGGAGAGATGGGGGGGGGGAGTCAAAGAACATGTCATTCCCAAACTCTCGATCTGCCGGCCCTCTAATATACGCAGATTCAGCACAGGGAGAGAGCCTGACAATTTCCTTCACTTATATTCACATGTACTTCACCAGTGTGAAGAAATCTGTACACAAAATGTGCAGGGAACATTTCCATTTCTTTTTATCTCCCAGACATTCATAAAACATATCTCTTGTAAAGAAACCCCAACCCCCTGTATTTCCCGACAAGGCACAATCTACAAACGTGCCTATTTCTCTTACATTGACCGGGCTGATTTTGGATCTTAGTTCAACCCTGTACCTCAGTCACAACACCATGCAGTCCTTTCAACATAAGAGACTGCATTCCTGATTTCACGAAGACACTTAAATATATACGGCGCACTTCAACAATACCTTCCCAAAGACTCATACGAAGTACCATAATCACTAATCCCTTTGCCACAATGTCTTTGACCTCATTTGTCTTTTGCATCTTCACTACTCAGCAACTACTAACAGTGTTGTGCCTACCCAAATACAAAGGAGAAACCCTTTCCATGTCACACGTGATAGTCTCACCATATTACTGAAAGCATGCGTACATCTGGCTGTGCCTTTTCCTAGTAGTACATACTTAAAAAAACATACAAATAGATATATACCTGTGTTTTATAGGTATTGTATCTACCGATGCATAACACGTGAAAATACATGTAGAAATATACACATACCTCAACAAAGTCACACTGCTAAGACAAACACTCGGACAATGTACAATGGGCCGGTATGTAAGTTGCAAATGTGTGCCGCTTTTTTGTGTAGCATGGAAGGCGATTGGAAGTTTCTCTCTCCGGTTCAGGTAGTACCAGCAGCCCAGTGAGGGTTAAACTAATATTTGTCGAAGCACATAGGCCTCTCTTACCTTCCTTTAACAAATGGGTAAGAAGGAAGCGTTGAAGGGGTGTAAGAGGAGAGGGGGTGTCAAAGGACGTATCATTCCTAGTCTCTCGATCTGTAGGACCCTCTACTGTACACAGATTCTGCACGGCCACGGAGCCTGACAATCACGTATAGTTTACCAGTATAAACAAATCAGTGCACACGGCCAATGTACAATAGGCCGGGATATATGTTGAAACTGTGTGCCGCTTTTTTCTGTAGCATAAAAGGCGATTGGGACATTCTCTCTGCTGTTCAGTTGGTACCAGCAGCCCAGTGAGGGTCCAAGTAATATTTTTCAAAGCAAATACACCTCTGTTACCTTCCTTTTACAAACGGGGAGGTGGAGGAAGCGTGGGGGGGGGAGGTGAGGGGGTCAAGGGACGTGTCATTCTTAGTCTCTTGATCTGCCGGCCTTCTAATAACTGCAGATTCTGCACGGGCAGGGAGTGTGACAGTTACTTTCACTTATATTCAAATATAGCTCACCAGTGTGAAAAGACCGAGCACAACGTCTGCACGCAACATTTCCATTTTTTTTTCATCTCCCTCAAGTTAATAAAATATGCCTCTTCAAACCCCCCACCCCCGCCCTCCCCCCTCCCCCCTCCCCAGTATTTTTCGACAAGGCACAATCTGCAAACGTGCGCCATTTCCTTTATGCTGCCCGAGTTGATTTTGGAACCCAAATCAACCCTGTACCTCACTTTCAAAACCATGCACTCCTTTCAACATGACAAACTGCACTCCTTCTTTCTCGAAGACACCTAAATATATATGGGGTACTTGTTCAGCAACTACTCACACTCTATGCACATTTTGTAACAAATGTGAAACAGCACACTTCTGTAATACTATGTTATTATAAAAATAAAAAAAAATTCAAACTTAAAAATATCACCCCAAAGACTTAACCACTACTACACAATATATAACACACCTTATTAATTTGTAACTCACCTCTGTAGTTGGTATGCAGATTTCAAATTTCACAAACGCATGCAATATTTTCTTTCTCACATAATAAATGTAATTCAAGACTCTCATCAAGGATAAAACCAGTAATGGCAAACTTTCCCTCTCTTTCCGCACAGAAATAGATGTAAATAACAAATCAAAATCGTTCCTTCATTATTTCAAATTGCAAAACACATTTCTATTGGTTACTCATATTAACCCTCTCTAACTCTCTTTTAAAACGCCCCAAACTGGTTCTCTTATTTTGTGGATTGAACACTCCCCCACACTGCTGCATCGCCATACAGCCCCGAACCCTTACGACAATTCAGAAGCCTATTTCTAATAATACTACTGCAAATTTTGAACAACACACTTCTTCTAGACATACTACTCATTTTGAAAAACTAACTTTAGTAGCTTATCAGTTGTAATTAATTTTGCATTTCATATTTTAATACCACAGATATTTCTACTCCTCCCCCAATCACCTTATTGCCAGATTTAATACCAACACTTTCTGCAACATTCAACGGCAGGTGCGGGTCACAAGTTCACCATATTTCATCCCAACAGTTTCTGCAACATTCAACGGCAGGTGCAGGTCACAAGTTCACCATTTTTTAAGTTCAGAACAGTACCTTCCAAATGCAAGTAGCAGGTGTGGTTGACTTCTGCACGTCTGATCGTATCGTATGTAGTGTACGTTTCAAACATTTTTTATTAACCAATCAGAAACATACTTTTTCACGAAAGTAACATGCACCCTAGTTTTCACTGCACAATGTTCTTCATCAGCAAATCAGTTATCGGTTTTCTAAAAAAAAAGCTTCTTCTCCACCTTTTAACATATCTCTCATTCTACCAACGGACTACATGACCTACAGACATCTTTTGATTCCTTCCAGCCATACCTTCAAAATGCTAGTGTGGATCGTAGGACACAGCTATGTTTTCTGGTGCAAAAGGTATGCTGAACACAGATGTATTGACAAAGACCTAGGTTTACAAAATGTGGACATTAAATGGTTTGCACAGAGAGGATTAAAGTGGCACCAATTGTTGCCTTTGGTTAAAACCTCTTTGCATCTCCAACCCCCTGACCTCATGATTGTGCACTGTGGTGGCAATGACCTAGGCACATTGACTGGGGTAGGTCTGGAAATGCTAATGAAGGGTACCTTTGCACAATGGATGTTGCTTTTGCCTCAAACTGTCTTTGTATACTCCAATATATGCCAAAGACAAAAGTGGAAATGGTCAAATCAATTCTGTCCTCAGATTGAGAAAGCTAGGAAGAATGTCAATAAAGCGGTTTCTGCATACCTCAAGAGATCATAGAATGGGGTCCATCTACAACAACAATCTACGTTTTGATATGGATGACATATACAGAAGTGATGGAGTTAATTTCACAGATCAAGCAAACAGAGTTTTTCTCAACAACGTGAAGCTGTGCATCCGCACTTACATGTAGCTCCAACAAACTCATAATGAAAACAAGGGCTCTTTTTATAGCCACCCTATAACTCAGAACTCAGCCAGGCCATTTTAGGCCCCGGGAACCGCATCCCCCGGGGCCTGGCCACAATGTTTGAGAACCGCGCAAGGAGCCCCAATGCCCCCGCAGTCCCTGCCAGCTCCCCGCCTCTTGCGGCAGCCGCCATTCCTTTTGAACAAAGCCAGCTGCTCCATGCAAGCTCCCTTTGCCCAAAAGCAAATCTGCTTCGCTTCATGTAAGCGAGAGCAAATTTCCTCCTCTCGCTTCCATGAAGCGAAGCAGAAGTTTGCTATAACAGAGCGGGAACTCTGCAGAGATCCCACCCTGCCATAGCAAACTACAATGTCCCGGGGGTAGGCACCACGGGTCATTGTTGGAACTGGCCCTCGGAGATGACGATACCCAGGGCCATGGAAAGCTCCTCAAGGGAAATTGGACGATACGCCTCCATCCAATTTAAAGGCCCGGGAACATCATGCTCCCCGGGGCCGGCAGTCCTCAACAGACCCCCGCATTTTAATTCATAAATACCCCGGGGAAGTAGTGCCCCCCGGGACAGTATGGGGGAGGCTTCACCCCTCCATACTTAAATTTTATGTATAGCTCCGGGGAAGTGCTGCTCTTTGGGGCAGAGGGGGACACGTGCCCCCCCCCATATCATTATATTTCCCCCTGGGAACTGCGTGCCCATGACAAAATTAGCCCCCACATTTTAACTGTAAATGCCCTGAGGAAGTAGTGGTCCCCGGGACAGTGTGGGGGAGCCTTCACCCCTCCACACTTATATTTTACGTATACCTCCAAGGACGTGCTGCTCTTTGGGGCGGAGGGGGAGGGAAGACGCGTACCCCCCCATATCATTATATTTGCTCCGAGGAAGTGGCGGTCCCCGTGACAGAAGTAAATCCTGCATCATAACTAAACATTGCTCCCAGGAACTGGCCCACTGGAGGGCTTAATTAAACGAAGCGCGCGACACCCGCTTCGTTTTTCTTTTTCCCGACGTGATTTCCAGGCCCTACGCGAATCCCGCCGAAAACATATAAAAAATGTTTTTTTTTTACCTTCGGTCTCCCTGTGGCACCCCCTCAGCACCATAGGGGGGGTTACAGTGTTCCTACCATTCCCTCTTCTACTTTTTTCCCCCTTTTTCCCCCCTACTCGTTTCAACCGAGTCACAAGATGGCTGCCAACGCTTCCTAGTTTGAAGTGTTGGTAGCCAATCAGAGGCAAGCTCGTGATGGCTCAGCCAATCAGATCTCACAATTCTCAAATATCGATATCTGTAAATCTTTAAATAACTCAAAAACTACTAAACGGATTTACACCATTTAATAAAAAGCGTGCTTTCTGGACCAAGAGCTATCTCTCTACCAAATTTGGTGTAATTCCGTTCAGCAGTTCAGGCTGTAGCCGTGTCTAAAGTTTCCCATGGAAATTAACATAGAGAAAACACGTTTTGGGACCCCCCTTTTTTCTCGGCCGCCGCTTGACGAATCACCCCGAAACTTTCAAGACCAGAGCTGATCTGAGTCAACAATTAGCTTTGAAAATTTCGCGGAGGTTTGTCATACAACACCAAAGATATTGGCAAAAGAAAAACGCTTTTCCTATGGAAACTAGTTCCTAACTATAACTACCTACTGGCGACCGCCAGTAGGATATATATATATATATATATATATGACAGCCACAGTCCTGGAACGATCACAATCCTGGTCGAAAAAGCAGGTACGGACCACAAAATGCGGTGAAAAGTTCTTCTTTATTCAGTGCAGATTTAACAAAGTGTCAGTGCATAGTTCTTTGAAAGCAAGTGCCCAGCATGACGCGTTTCGACTGCCCAACGGCAGTCTTGATCACATGACGCGCTGGACCTATCAGTGCGTATATATAGCAAAATGTTTAAAAAGCACATGCTGCATTTCGTCCAATCAGTTAGTAGACTAAGTTTAAGCATTAAAAGAGGCTACTGTGCGTACATGATAACACTCACTTAATTACCAAACGTTTACTTTTTTATCACATGAACATTTACTTATATAAGCTTAGTGCTTCTGATTAATGTCATATACTTAATCAAGGGCTAAACATCTGTAATTTTATTAAAACTAATTCTTTAAACCAAATTAATAGCATAGTGCTAAAATTTTAAAAAGTCTTAGTTCTAAAATGCAGGTACCTTAATTCTGGCCTCATACATTATTGTATATAATAATCATAATATTAGTCTAATCATTCACTAAATTGAATAACGACAATGTGCAAAATGTGCTAAAAAGTGCAAAAGTGCTTAGTGCAAAATACAAAAATAAATATATACAGTTAAATATGTTGCAGCATTCTCATGCAGACGTCCCCAGTGTCATTTCTTATCTAGAATCTCTTATTCTTTTCTTAATTTAATTTGGTCCATTTCCAATCTCCAGTTTATCCCATTTGTTACATCTAATAGAAAAGAAATACACTCGTTGTTTTGTATATTACCTCATTATTGCTATACAAATATTAACAAATCAACAACAATCTAGTTGTCAGTTATATAGGACCGGATTTAAACCCCATTAAAAAATGAAAATTATATAATAAATAAATAAATAAAATCCCAGGTAAATCATTTACATGTAAAACCAATTTGTCGATGCATAAAACCAGCAAAAATCCCGTAAAACCAAGTAAAACCGAGAATTCTCAGATAAAACCTAGCAAATACGAGATATCACCGATTAAAACCATCAACCAATCAGTTCACAAGTAAACCTAAAATAAATACATACATCCTCAATATGGATATATATATAGTGTATAATAGCAGCAATCAAGGTTTTTAAAGGTGCATATGATTTACAATTCTTAATGCAGTCATATAAGTTAAACAACCATATACTCAAAATTATCACTTTTTCAAATTCTTCCAATTGTATTCAGTGTTAACCAATATTAAAAGTTTAAGATAAAATCCCAGTACTCAAAAACCAGCAATATCCCCCACTAAAACCAGATTAAAATCTAGGAAACCCAGATTAAAAACCAGTAAAAGGAAAGGGACAAAACCAATTTAAGAAACCAATCTGGAAATATTATCAAATATGGACCTTAACTTTAACAAAATTCAAAGAAAATTATGTAAATCATCGCTATTATTGAGGCCATTCGGCATTTTGGTATCGAGTAACATAATAAATTCTGATTCCACTTGTCTCAATCTTTTTTCTCTATTGCTTCCTCTGATGTTTTTGGGCACTGAGCTGATAACAAAATATTTGAGATCATTAAGATTATTTTTGTGTACTAGTTTAAAATGCCGTGCCACGGGATAGTTAGGGTCCGAGTTAACCACTGCTCTAAGATGTTGCAATATCCTGTTGTAAACTTCCAATTTGGTACTACCTACGTATAAAAGATGGCATGTACATTCTAAAATATATACAGCATAATCTGTTCTACAAGTCAAATGTCCTTTTATTTTGACAGGTTCTTGACTAAACGCAGTGATATATTCTGAAACATTTTTACCAAATTTGCATGCACGGCATGAACTGCATTTAAAAAACCCAGATCTCGCTGATAACCAAGTATTAGAAGTTGTAACTTCAGGACTATTTTTTACCAGAGCATCCCTCATCGAGGGTGCCCTTCTGAACGTAAGACTAGGTAGTTCTGGCAAGATCCGTGACATTGTTATGTCTGACCGAATAATCGGCCAATTTTTGTAAAGGATCTTGCGAACTTGTCTCTCCTGTCTACAGAAACTGGTTATCAGTCTTATGTTGTCAACTGTTTCAGCACAAGTAGTGTTAGTCTTACCATTAGTCTGCCTACAAATTGTCAGGGTTTCAGGGATTATGCTCAAATGACCATCATCATTGATGCTGTTTGCCTTGTCTCGAGCTATTATTAGATCTCTGAATTTGTATCCTCTATTTAAAAATCTTTCAAATGATTCGCTCTGACATTTTTTGAGGTCACTTTCATGGCTACATATGCGTTTAATTCTTAAAAATTCTCCATAAGGGATACTTTTTATAAGGTGCCGGGGATGTGAACTATAAGCATGAAGCACAGAGTTTCCCGCAGTCACCTTCCTATGCAATCTAGTATGGATCTTATTTTCCCTCGTATATATTTCCACATCCAAAAATTGTACTTGCTCTTTACTGATATCTGATGTGAACTTGAGATTTAACGCATTGACATTTAAAACCTCAACAAAATCTTTAGCTGTTTCATAGGAACCTTTCCATATCAGACAAATATCATCAATAAATCTCCACCAATGGAGAACATGCTTGTCCACAATCTCTTTGTGGGTGGATCCTCAGGACATGCTCCTCTCACCAGCCCACGTGTAAACACGCGTAGCTAGGGGAGAAGCATGCCCCCATGGCCACTCCACGTAACTGTTGGAATATTTCCTTATTAAATAAGAAATAATTGTGGGTCAGACAGATCTCAATCATTTTAACCAACATCTTGTTATGTTCATACATCTGTATATCACGATTCTCCAAATAATAACGAATTGCATTGATGCCATCATTATGGTGAATACTAGTGTACAATGAACTGATGTCCATCACTATTAAGTGACAATCTTCCTCCCATTTGACTGTTCTCAATTTAGTTAAAAAGTGTCCAGTGTCCCTGATAAACGATGGTAAGTTTTCCACAAATTCATGCAAGAAGTGATCAACATACTTCGACATTGCTTCCAATAAGCTTTTCTGTGCCGAAATAATCGGTCTACCAGGGACTGGTACCACATTTTTATGTACTTTAGGAATGAAGTATAAAAAGGGAGTCATAGGATGATCATTTTTGAGAAAACTGTATTCATTCTTAGAAAGTAAGCCCATACGCCTCCACTGTGCCAGTTCACTGAAGACATATTCTTTATTTTGTCTTAACTCCTGGAAACTGGCTTTCCTATAACAGTTGATATCTTTCAGATGTACTTCTGCCTCTTCCATATACATGGCTCTCGGCCACAGCACAATGTTCCCACCTTTGTCTGCTTTATTAATGATCACCTCTGTATGTTCTTGTAATTTACGGATGAGTTTAGAGTACTGAATTTCTGAATAATTGCGCTGTCTATTTCGTTTCATAACAGCACAATTCAATTTTTTAAGATCTTCAACCATACAATCACTAAATACATCAATTGCATCCCTTGGCATCATTGGGATGAACGTGGAAGGAGGTCTAAAAGGGCTAATACTTGGCATGTTACACATGACGCCTGCGTCATAAAGATTTTCTTGGGTCGAATTTTCCGATGTATCATTAGAATTAGCCAAAGATTGTACTACTAAAAGTGTTTCGACATCTGCAACTTGAAGATTAGAACCCACTCTTTGTATAGCTGGCCCCTGTGATGCAATATTCGCAGCATTTCTTAGTTGAAAATGTTTTCTTAGTTTCAACTTGCGAATAAATTTAAAAACATCTACTCTGGTTTGTGTATATTTAAAACAGTTCGTGGGGCAATAAGATAGACCCAGAGCCAACAATTGTTTCTCTGCCATCGATAGCGTTATATCAGATAAATTAATTACAGTGTTGTCAACAAAGTTATTTGGTACCTTCTTCATTTCTTGTTGTTTCTTCTGCCTTTTCCTTTGTAGTTTGCTTTTCCGCCTCTGTTTCCTCCGTTGGTTCCTTCTGTTGTTTGTTTCTGCGCTTGATTGCGCGGTCTTAGAGTTTGCCGGCGGTCCTCTACTAAAAAGAAAGTTCCTCTCCTGGTGCAAAGTTGGTCGGTACTTGTGGTACCCTTTACCCACACTGTCATCCGATTCAATACTACTGTCAATACTACTCATTTCCACTGAGGAAAGATTACCTTCTAATTGTGCTCCCACTATGATAGCATTAATCTGACTGCCATCATTAGTAAGCGCACGCCGCTTTATGTTGTCATATTTTTAGAAAAAGTGAAAACACGTCCAGTCTCGTAATCACATTTGTCTCTTGCGAATTTGTAAATCTTTCTTTCTTTAATAATTTCCTCATGTTTTTTGAGTTTGACTAGTATTGCTTCCCGTCCTTTTTGTATTTGTTCTTTATGTTCATTCATTTCCAATAACGCATTGATATCATCAATTTCTTTTAATATTCCAACCCGGTCGATTTCCGCATATTTTATCAATATCGATACCATATTCATTGAGGCATCTAGATTGTTAGTCGCCCATTCCTTCAACATCATAGGATTTGGATTTTCAAAGGAAGGCGCAATCATCACCCTTAAGCCTCGCGGAACTCTTCCGACCTCTTTGTACTTTTCTAATGATTTTTTCTCCCACCATTTTGTCATCTCTGTACGGTGGAGTTTCTCTAGTTTTTTTAATAAAGTTTGAACATCGTTGTTGGTAATCACATTGCTGGTTTGGTCAGCACTTCTTGCCACCACACCTGAAATATTGGAGAATAGGGCGTCTGCTGCTGCTTCACGGTCCTTGAGCGCGTCTGCTGTAGATAACATGACTTTCACCGTAATCTGCCTTCAATGTACATAAAACACCAAACGTTGCTTACGTTTGATATATTATATTATTATTATTATATATTTTATCTACTGGCGGTCGCCAGTAGGTAGTTATAGTTAGGACCTATTTTCCATAGGAAATCCACAACATTCTATTTGAAATAACTTTGGCACCGGTTGACGAATCTTCGCGAAATTTTCAAAACTTATGGCCCGCTCCGGTCCACTCCTATCCTGAAAGTTTCGGGGTGATTCGGCAAGCGGGGCCGAAAAAAAGGGGTCCCAAACGTGTTTTCCCCATGCAATTTTCCATAGGAACCTTTCATCGCAGCTACAGCCCGAACTGCTGAGACGGAATTACACCAAATTTGGCAAAAATGTAGCCCTTGGTTCAGAGTTGTGCCTTTTGCTTAAATGGTGTAAATCCGTTCAGTAGTTCCTGAGAAATTTGAAAAAGAAAACACATATATATCTGGGCGGAGCCTAACCACACATGTCATCGTGAGATCTGATTGGCTGTCAGCACTTCATCCTGGAATTGCTGGCAGCCATCTTGGGATCAATATAAATGATAGTACCCCATTGAAATGCATTGTAGTGAATCAAAGATTTTGAGGGTTACCAAAAGGAGAACTATAAAGGGTGATAACAGACTTTAGTTACATTAGAATTCATTTGTTGATGGTACCATACTAATTTCAGGAATTGTGGTGTGTTCTAAGGTGATTTTACCCTGTGAAAAACCTTCTGCTGGGATATCATGAATCATGTTTGAGAGAAAACGATTTTCACATGCTTGTCCCATACAGTTTTGGAAGGTGCTCCAGAAGCTAAAATGAGAGCATATTTTCTGTAAATTCACATTATCTTTCTCAGTCATGTGAGAATGAAGTCTGACATTCTCAGTAAAACATGTACATCCAACAAGGGCAGAGACTGTCAGTTCATTCCTTTGTGTTCTACTGCAGCTTCCCAGAGTGTTCTAAAGAACAACTAGAGTGCTAACAGCCTTACTTATGACAAAAGTATGGCACACCTGAAGCCATCTTGATTGGAATAAACTGGTAACACTTAAAACATTTAATTTAAAAAGGAACAAAATGATGGGGTTCATTTTGTCATAGAAATTATGGTTAGTGCTGTAGAAAGAAAAATTAGGACAAGTTTCAAGTGTGATCTCAAATATCTTCCTGTTATATTTCAACAGGGGCAGCCTGTCAGTTGATGCCTTTGTGTTCTACTGCAGCTTCCCAGAGTGTTCTAAAGAACAACTAGAGCGCTAACAGTCTTACTTATGACAAAATTATGGCACACCTGAAGCCATCTTGATTGGAATAAACTGGTAACACTTAAAACATTTAATTTAAAAAGGAACAAAATGAGGGGGTTCATTTTGCCATAGAAATTATGGTTAGTGCTGCAGAAAGAAAATTTAGGGCATGTTTTAAGTGAGATCTCAAATCCTCTTCTATTTCATTAGAAAATTCTGACATGCAGACTGAAACAATCACTTTCAATACCAGCAGTAGACTTCTAGTTAACTCCCTGGTGAGCAGTAACTTTACTACAGTGATCTAATGAACAACTAGAGTGCTAACATTCTGAATTTATGGCAAATGTGTGACACATCTGAATGCCTTCTTGATGGAATCAAAGTAAAAACTGAAAGCATTTCCTACTGAGGAGACTGCAGTAAATGACGAAATTAGGAAACTTCATAACAAATAAGTCTCCCAAGATGGCCACCAGAGAAAAAAGAGCCCAAATGTAGCACAAATATCACCCAGATGTAGCCCACATATAGCCCAATGACAGAAGTGTGCAAAACACTTTTTATTTTTAGTTTTTCTGCAGTTTTATATAGTGCAAACTGGTCAGGTATTGGAGCGTTACATCTTACTTGGACCCCTTATTGCGTATTTTGCACGAAGTACATGAGATTGATCTTGCGAAACATTGAACTTTACGATTCTGTTAACCTGAAGTTGCTCTGAACCGGGCTTTGTAACACCCGTTTTTACCTACTGGTTTTAATTAATTCTCACTGTATTGTATTAGGAAAGAGGATTTACTGTTTTTATGTACACTTTTATGATCTATGTTTCTAAATCAGATCAAATAAAGTTTAATGAATTCTATGGCAGGACGGAGGCGAGGATTATGCATATCTTTCCTCACTTTATTTGCATAGCAGTTCAAAGAAAACGTAACACAACAATCATTAAACAAAAGACTACACAACCCATGAACCATTAGGGGGTAGTCTCCAAAGCAACTATAGTCCAATCATATCACAGTCCATCGTATATAATATCGTGACGTCCCTTCCGCTTCCTCTTTCTTCACTGCTCGTCAGTTAAGTGCATTCCTTACATTCTTGGCTTAATCTGACGTTGTTGCTGTTTGTATAGCGGTTTCTTGTGCACGTTATTAGCATTATTGCCTTGGTATTGTTTCATATTCCCTGCGCAGCTGGCTCTTGCCCGAGCGCGTTCTCCCCCTCGCAGTTTCTCCTGCTGTGTGCTCTGCGCGCGGTAAGATCCTGTCAGGCGCGTCTGGTCCGAGCGAGGCAGCTCCGTCGAGCGCTCCCGCTGGTCTTTACGTGCGTTTGGGAATCCGGTCACTCCTTTAGTGTCCGCTTGATTCCCGACCAACCCTCGCCTAATTTTGACACACGGCCACGTGAGTGACCAGCGCCACCTGGTGGTGGTAATTGGTAGTGCGCCTCAGTCTATTCTTATAACAGCTTCGGGGAAAGCCCAGCTGTTGGAGTACCGGCGAGGGGGCTGTCTTAAGGATTTTAAGGGCATTTGTTCTGTGCTCACACCCTCTGCTATCATGTCTTCTCCAGAAGACCATTTTTACTCCTCCTACCAGGAAGTGGAGGAGGAATGGCCCCCAACTTCTCCCTCCAGCAGTGGACCAAGCCCTCTCTCTGGCTATTTCTAGGGCGCTGGCTCCTCTTAGGGATCAGGTTGATAAGCTGGCGAAAAGAATCCCTGGGGTGTTCAGTGACCCAGATCTGGTGGTGGCGGATCCAAGTAGCTCCCAGATGGGGAATAAAAGGGCCGTTAAGCATAACACGGGGCACTTGGAAGGATTTGATAAACTTACGGAGACCTTCCTCAAGAGTACGCGAACGCTAAAACATGCACCCTGCCGGGAGGAGGAGGGGCCCGGAGAAAATTGCGACACTGTCACCACTATTGTAGACCCCGACGGCGGGTTTCCCTTAGAGGAGAGGGTGTATCGGAGGACGATTTCTCCTCCGATGAGGATAAGGACTCGGGCGTCCCTGGCGTCCAGAGTCCCACTCCTCTCAGTCCCCGGTTGGGGACGGGGTCCACTCGGACATGTTCGAGCCTACACAAATTTACCATCCTAGGTCGGCAGAGTGGACACCTGACGCCAAAGTGGCAGAGTATGTGGTGGGGAAAATCCATCAACCCCTTGAAAGGGAGGTCAGGAATAGGATGAGGGGATAATGCCCCAGGCCCTCACTGAAGGGGAAGGTGGCACACACGCCTGAAATCGATGAGAAACTATGTACCTTTTTCTCCAAGTATATGAGGGATCCCAAGAAAGGAATTGATAGGTCTTGGACGTGGTAGGGCCCTTGACCCAAATTATTCAATTGACGGAGCGTTCCAAAGAGTCAGGATCCCCTTTGTCCACGGATATTGTGGCTGGTTGGGCACACTACCCTAAACCCTAAAACACTACCCCCTCCACTACCCAAACACCACTGCACTACCCTAAACCCTAAAACACTACCCCCAGCACGACACCCTACACTACCCAAACATAACTGCACTACCCTAAACCCTAAAACACTACCACGACTCCCTACACTACCCAAACATAACTGCACTACCCTATACCCTAAAACACGACCCCCTACACTACACAAACACGACTGCACTACCCTAAACCCTAAAACACTACCCACAGCATGACCCCCTTCACTACACAAACACCACTGCACTGCCCTAAACCCTAAAACACTACCCCAGCACTACCCCCTACACTACCCAAACACCACTGCACTACCCTAAACCCTAAATCTACCCCCAGCACGACCCCCTACACTACCCAAACACCACTGCACTACCCTAAACCATAAAACACTACCCCCAGCAAGACCCCCTACACTACACAAACACCACTGCACAACCCTAAACCCTAAAACACTACCCCAGCACGACCCCCTACACTACCCATATACCACTGCACTACCCTAAACCCTAAAACACTACCCCAGCACGACCCCCTACACTACTGCACTACCCTAAACCCTAAAACACTACCCCCAGCACAACCCCCTACACTACCCAAACACCACTGCACTACCCTAAACCCTAAAACACTACCCCCAGCACAACCCCTACACCACCCAAACACCACTGCACTACCCTAAACCCTAGAAAAGAAACCCCCACCCCATGCCCAATCCCCCTTACCTCTCACTCCTCATGGTTCCTCTCTCCTCGTGGTTCCTGCTTCACGTCATCTCTGAGGGGCGGTGCACGTTGTTGTGAGGAAACGGAACAGCCTCTGTTTCCTTACAACGACATGGATCGTCTACATGTTTTTAGAACGCATGGTCATTTACCATACATACCTTTACAACAAAATTCGTTGTAAAGGCATGCGTGGTAAATGACCATGCGTTCTAAAAATGCGTAGTAATGACTTCGTGATGTACAACGCATGTGTGGTAATGCATGCGTTGTAATGGTATCGCAAAGTAAAAAAGTCGTTGTAACAGCTGTTTACCGATCGAAGCTGGCCCCTGTTCTTCAGTGAGACGTTTATTTGATTAATTAGGAGGAAGGAATGTGGTTTTTACCGAAAAGTGCATTCCCGGCTGTTGTATTGTGAAAGTGTCCGCGTGGCCTGGTTTCACTTCCGGTGAGAGAGTGGAAGAGTCTGTTTGGATCTAAAGGAGTTCTGTTGTTGGACGGGGCCGGCGCGACATGTCATCAGAAAACATAGCTAATGGAAAGCGTCCTCCCTGAAGTGTGGAGCAGTGCCATGAGAGGTCAACGAGTGTGCGTCCCACCGCAGTATGACCGTACCGCGTGACCCATGTGCCGCCTCCAGGGTACGGGAGGCAGAAGCGGCATCGCAGGTCCTCTTGAAGACCATTGTAGCACTAATTCTACATTTTGGTACTAGGGCATTTTAACTTCGTTGTTCCTGCCAGATACAAAGAGAAGATCCTGTGTTATTCAGTGCCCTCGTTACCTTTTTGTGGGTTGTGGTGCTTGTCACTTCGCTGCCCCGCCGGTGCACACGACTGGGCACCCCACCTCGTGTGCCATCTGCAGGGCCTCTGCCCTCGGATCACTGGTTTCGGTTTCTGGAGTGGCAACATAAACAGTTGCTCCCAAAGGACTAGCCTGAACACTTAGGTGAATATCCCCTGCACCAGCATTCCACGGAAATTCTTTCCTAGCTCCCCCACGTCAACGAGCACGGCTCCGCTCGCGACACCGTATGATGTCATCGGAGCCATAAGAGGACCTCGTCGGCGTGCTGACGTCAGTTCCACCCATTTTTTCCGTGCCACCGAGGCAAACAGGGGATTGAGACATTTTCACATGTATACATAGTATAATAAATATATATATATATTCACTGAAAAAACCATAGGTTTCAGGCACGTTATAGTTAGAAATTAGCATTTAAAAAACCTTAGAAATTCACTGAAAAAACCATAGGTTTCAGGCACGTTATAGTTAGAAATTAGCATTTAAAAAACCTTAGAAATTCACTGAAAAAACCATAGGTTTCAGGGGCGTTATAGTTAGTTGGACATTTCACTCGTACAAAACCATAGAAATTCCCCCGTTATAGTTAGTTCAGCTAACTATAACTCGTGCGCTCCATAATGCACTGCAGATGACGTCACATATTACATCACTCATGTATGGTCAGTGACATCACTGATGACATCATCCAGTGAATGTGTGTTTTTCTGAAAATTAAATATGTTTTATATATGTATATCTCAAGGTCGATGGAAGAATAAATGGGTATATAAGTGTCTAAATGGATGATTTTTTTGTAAAATTGATTGTATAACTGACTAAGTGTATCTTAGTGAATACATGGGTTAGTGAGTAATGTTTAAATATGAAAATATCTGTATCAGTCTCTCACTTTGTGTATAAGTGGCTGCAAGGGTTGGTGAGTAGCTACATGAGTGTCTATATGGGTTATTAGTTGGTTTTTGAGTATCAGTATGAGTGTCTGTATGGTTCGGTGGGGGTATTACTTAGTGCATAGATGCATGAATGAGTGACTCACTGTTTGTATGTGTTGAAGACAGCATGTGTGCAGGACTGTATAGGTGGATGAGTATGTGTATGGGTGTGTTAGTGAGTGAATGACTGTCTCAATAGTGTCTTTATGAGTAACTACATATGTTTTTAACTAGTATATGTGAGTATTGGTGTATATAAGTGAGTATATGTGAGAGTGAGAGATTGGAAGAGTTCCTGTACAAATAAGTAGGTGTTTCTATAAGTGATTGTTTAAGAGAGTAAGTATGTGTAAGTTTCTGTAGAAGTAAGTGTGGTAGTGTGTGTATAACTGTGTATGCAAGTAAATGGATGTTTGATACTTTGTTTGCATGTGTGACTATGTGTGTGAGTAACTCTATGGATGAGTGGCAGTGTGTAACAGGATGTATAGGTGTATGAGTACATATGATGAGTGAGTACATGTATGAGTGACTGTATAGGGACTGTTGGTGAATGAGTGGATGTGTGTGTAGATCTTGGAATTACTGAATAGGTGTGTTGTAACTGGTATTGGTATGTCCATTGTTTTGAAAATGTTAGTTTGTATTTTTGAGTGTGTGTATCAAAGGTTATATTAGGGTGAGAGGAGGTCTGCCACTCTATCACAAGGATGATGTCATCAGTGATGTCATTTGAGATGTCATCAGTGATGTCATGAGTGATGTCACTGACCATGTCATGAGTGATGTAATATGTGACGTCACCAGCAGTGCATTATGGGAGCGCGAGTTATAGTTAGCTGAACTAACTATAACGGGGGAATTTCTATGGTTTTGAACGAGTGAAATGTCCAACTAACTATAACGCCCCTGAAACCTATGTTTTTTTCAGTGAATATATATATATATATATATATATATATATATATATATATATATCCAACAAAACCCCACTCCACATGGAAGAGAACACGCACACAAGGAGTGCTTAGTTAAAAGGCATCTTTTATTCCATAGGGCCTCCTCCGACCCGGCAACACAGAGAGATGCGTTTCGGCTGTCACAGCAGCCTTCCTCAATCTGATAAGCGCCATTAATCTAAAAACATTTATACCGGTCATCATCATAGACATAGAAAAAATCGTCAGGTTTCAAATTGAATTTAAAAAGATACATACATAGAAAAACATGTCCACAGAGGCATTCACTTAAAATGCCTTCATGACGTTAGTGGTCACAATTGTAATCTCCCAAGTGATGATAGTAATCAAAATGTATAATGCATATTGCATCTACGTACATACTTTAGCTGCATAATGCGGCATCGGACCTCTAAAATATACCTGCACTGTGTACATATGACTTTCACATCAAAATTGTATCCTTTTCCAATGAATTAAAAAACCTCTGTTGAAATATAACATTGCCAACAGCTTTCGTTTGACGCTTTTAAATATTGACCATATGCTGCGTGAGAGTAGTACATCAGGGAGATGGAAATGCGCCCACATGGTCCCTTGATTAGCCTGGAGACCGCTCGAAGCAATACCATTGAAGCTCTCGAGTGATTGCAAACTGAAGCGTAACCAGTAAAGGCTTAGGTAATTAACAGCAATAACAAACAGTGGGAGCTTAATATCGTTTGAGACGGCTGACTTACTGTTGAAATGTAACACCAGTGTGAGTTTGAAAGCTCTATTGTCAACCCGTAAGCAGCTTAATAATCATGCGGGACTACTAGTCCCATAATGCCCCATTAAGCCCCATCTAAAACCTTTATGGAATGCTGAATAAACCTCTACAAACTTCAGGCATCGAACACATTATTAACGTCAAATAGACAACTGAAATGTGGCCTGCACGGATCGGCAGGTAATCGGACAAGTTCAATGCCTTACATAACAATAATAGTGCATGCGCCGCTTCGTCAATGTGCTCCAAATGCAGGCTCGACACAGGATTCCATAATAGAATGTGCATTGATGTACACCCCAGTGCCATGAATAACAAACAGTCTCCAATGTAAGCACATCACGCTGTCCATATCAATTAATCATTGCGCAGGGTCAGGGGAGAACATTGCGCAAAAAATCCAAAAGCCAAGCAAACCTCACCATTGCAGCGTTGGCTTTAACCCCTTCGCTGCTAGGCCTTTTCCCCCACTGTGCTAAGCCTTTTTTTGGCTATTTGGGGTAGTGCGCGCTTAGGCCCCTGTAACTTTTTGACCACATAAGGTATCCACGCCAAATTTGCGTCCTTTTCTTCCAACATCATGGGGATTGTAAAGGTACCCAGGGTTTGTGGATTCCCCTGGAGGGGACCCAGAAATTAGCCAAAATACAGCAAAGTTGTTTTTTTGGGGGAAAATGCAAAAAGGGCTACAGATGAAAGCGTCTTGTTTTTTCCTGCAAATGGCATCAAAAGGGGTTGTGGTGCTGAAATCACCATCTTCCCAGCTTTCAGGGACAAGCAGACTTTTGTCAGAAAACCAACTTTTTTACACAGTTTTGGCATTTTTCTGGGACATAGCCTATTTTTGCTATTTTTTGTGCTTTCAACCTCCTTCCAGTTAATGGTAGAAATGGGTATGAAACCAATAATGGTTCCTGAAAAGCCATACATTTCTGAAAAGTAGACAAAATTCTGAATTCAGCAAAGGGTCATTTGTGTAGATCCTTAAAGTTTTCCTTATAGAAACTAACAGTTAAATGAAGGAAAAATTGAAAATTAGTTGAAAAAAACAGCCATTTGTGTCAACGTTTTCACCTGTAACTTCTTCTAATTATGACAGCTATTTGAAAGCAATATACCGTTATATCCGCTGGACCTTTCTGGTTGTGGGGATATATAGGACTTGTAGGTTCACCAAGAACCCGACGAACCCAGAGCCAATAACTGAGCAGCATCTTGCAATGGTTTTTTATTATGTACCGGGTATATAGCAATTATTTTGGGAAAATGTATACATGGAAAAATTGTTATGAAAGACACCTATGTATTTCTGAAATGGGAACAAAATGTAGATTTTAGAAACAGTAGATATTTGCACATTTCCGAAATTGGGAGTACCCATACTAGCATGAGAATTATAGGTCATTTTTCAAAATGACTTATTTTTTACACATTGTCTTTCATTTGGAAGGCAGAAATGCATCGAAAGTCAATAGGTAATAACAGTTGCTCTACAATTCTGTGTTACCCTAAGTCTCCCGATAAAAATGGTACCTCACTTGTGTGGGTAGGCCTTGTGCCCACAACAGGAAATGGCTCAAAATGCAACGTGGACGTACCACATTTTCACAATGAAAAATTACCCTTTTTTTGAAAAGTGCCTAGCTGTAGTTTTTGAACCCTAGCTCTGCGGGCACTTAGGGAAACCTAGCAAACCTATACATTTTTGAAAACTAGACACCCAGGGGAATTCAGGACGGGGTGACTTGACTGGCTCTCACCAGGTTCTGTTACCCAGAATCCCTTGGAAACCTAAAAAATTGGTAAAAAAAACACATTTTCCTCACTTTTCTGTGGTGGAAAGTTCTGGAATCTGCGCGGCTCCACAAAATTCTACCCACCCCGCGTTCCCCAAGGTCTTCCAAAAACAATGGTACCTCACTTGTGTGGTTAGGCCTAGTGCCCGCGACAGGAAGCAGCGCAAAACGCAACGTGGACGCACCACATTTTCACAGTGAAAAATGACCCTTTTTTGGCAAAGTGCCTAGCTGTAGTTTTTGAACCCTAACTCTGCCGACACCTAGGGAAACCTAGCAAACCTATACATTTTTGGAAACTAGACACCCAGGGGAATCCAGGATGGGGTGACTTGACTGCCTCCCACCAGGTTCCGTTACCCAGAATTCCTCGCAAACCTAAAAAATTGTCAAACAAAACACATTTTCCCCACATTTCTGTGGTGGAAAGTTCTGTAATCTGCGTGGATCCACAAATTTCCACCCACCCCGCGTTCCCCAAAGTCTTACTAGAAGAATGGTACCTCACTTGTGTGGGTCGGCCTAGTGCCTGCGACAGGAAACGGCGCAAAACGCAACGTGGTCACACCTCAATTTCGCAGTGAAAAATGACCCTTTTTGGCAAAGTGCCTAGCTGTAGTTTTTGAACCCTAGCTCTGCCGGCACCTAGGGAAACGTAGCAAACCTATACATTTTTTAAAACTAGACACCCAGGGGAATCCAGGATGTGGTGACTTGACTGCCTCCCACCAGGTTCTGTTACCCAGAATCCCTCGCAAACCTAAAACATTATCAAAACAAACACATTTTCCCCACATTTCTGTGGTGGAAAGTTCTGGAATCTGCGTGGATCCACAAATTTCTACCCACCCCACGTTCCCCAAAGTCTTACGAGAAAAATGGTACCTCACTTGTGTGGGTCGGCCTAGTGCCTGCGACAGGAAACGGCGCAAAACGCAACGTGGTCACACATCAATTTCGCAGTGAAAAATGACCCTTTTTTGGCAAAGTGCCTAGCTGTAGTTTTTGAACCCTAGCACTGCCGGCACCTAGGGAAACCTAGCAAACCTATACATTTTTGAAAACTAGACACCCAGGGGAATCCAGGATGGGGTGACTTGACTGCCTCCCACCAGGTTCTGTTACCCAGAATCCCTTGCAAACCTAAACAATTGTCCAAAAAACACATTTTCCCCACATTTCTGTGGTGGAAAGTACTGGAATCTGCGTGGATCCACAAATTTCCGCCCACCCCGCGTTCTCCAAAGTCTTACGAGAAAAATGGTACCTCACTTGTGTGGGTCGGCCAAGTGCCTGCGACAGGAAACGGCGCAAAACGCAATGTGGTCACACCTCAATTTCGCAGTGAAAAATGACCCTTTTTTGGCAAAGTGCCTAGCTGTAGTTTTTGAACCCTACCTCTGCCGGCACCTAGGGAAACCTAGCAAACCTATACATTTTTGAAAACTAGACACCCAGGGGAATCCAGGATGGGGTGACTTGACTGCCTCCCACCAGGTTCTGTTACCCAGAATCCCTTGCAAACCTAAAGAATTGTCCAAAAAACACATTTTCCCCACATTTCTGTGGTGGAAAGTTCTGGAATCTGCGTGGATCCACAAATTTCCACCCAACCCGCGTTCCCCAAAGTCTTACGAGAAAAATGGTACCTCACTTGTGTGGGTCGGCCTAGTGCCCGCGACAGGAAACGGCGCAAAACGCAACGTGGTCACACCTCAATTTCGCAGTGAAAAATGACCCTTTTTTTGCAAAGTGCCTAGCTGTAGTTTTTGAACCCTACCTCTGCCGGCACCTAGGGAAACCTAGCAAACCTATACATTTTTGAAAACTAGACACCCAGGGGAATCCAGGATGGGGTGACTTGACTGCCTCCCACCAGGTTCTGTTACCCAGAATCCCTTGCACACCTAAAAAATTGTCCAAATAAACACATTTTCCCCACATTTCTGTGGTGGAAAGTTCTGGAATCGGCGGGGATCCACAAATTTCTGCCCACCCCGCGTTCCCCAAAGTCTTACGAGAAAAATGGTACCTCACTTGTGTGGGTCGGCCTAGTGCCTGCGACAGGAAACGGCGCAAAACGCAACGTGGTCACACCTCAATTTCGCAGTGAAAAATGACCCTTTTTTGGCAAAGTGCCTAGCTGTAGTTTTTTAACCCTACCTCTGCCGGCACCTAGGGAAACCTAGCAAACCTATACATTTTTAAAAACTAGACACCCAGGGAAATCCAGGATGGGGTGACTTGACTGCCTCCCACCAGGTTCTGTTACCCAGAATCCCTTGCAAACCTAAAACATTGTCCAAAAAAACACATTTTCCCCACATTTCTGTGGTGGAAAGTTCTGGAATCTGCGCGGATCCACAAATTTCTGCCCACCCCGCGTTACCCAAAGTCTTACGAGAAAAATGGTACCTCACTTGTGTGGGTTGGCCTAGTGCCTGCGACAGGAAACGGCGCAAAACGCAACGTGGTCACACCTCAATTTCGCAGTGAAAAATGACCCTTTTTTGGCAAAGTGCCTAGCTGTAGTTTTTGAACCCTACCTCTGCCGGCACCTAGGGAAACCTAGCAAACCTATACATTTTTGAAAACTAGACACCCAGGGGAATCCAGGATGGGGTGACTTGACTGCCTCCCACCAGGTTCTGTTACCCAGAATCCCTTGCAAACCTAAACAATTGTCCAAAAAACACATTTTCCCCACATTTCTGTGGTGGAAAGTTCTGGAATCTGCGTGGATCCACAAATTTCCGCCCCCCCGCGTTCCCCAAAGTCTTACGAGAAAAATGGTACCTCACTTGTGTGGGTCGGCCTAGTGCCTGCGACAGGAAACGGCGCAAAACGCAACGTGGTCACACCTCAATTTCGCAGTGAAAAATGACCCTTTTTGGCAAAGTGCCAAGCTGTACTTTTTTAACCCTAGCTCTGCCGGCACCTAGGGAAACCTAGCAAACCTATACATTTTTGAAAACTAGACACCCAGGGGAATCCAGGATGGGGTGACTGGACTGCCTCCCACCAGGTTCTGTTACCCAGAATCCCTTGCAAACCTAAACAATTGTCAAAATAACCACATTTTCCCCACATTTCTGTGGTGGAAAGTTCTGGAATCTGCGTGGATCCACAAATTTCTACCCACCCCGCGTTCCCCAAAGTCTTACGAGAAAAATGGTACCTCACTTGTGTGGGTCGGCCTAGTGCCTGCGACAGGAAACGGAGCAAAACGCAACGTGGTCACACCTCAATTTCGCAGTGAAAAATGACCCTTTTTGGCAAAGTGCCTAGCTGTAGTTTTTGAACCCTAGCTCTGCCGGCACCTAGGGAAACCTAGCAAACCTATACATTTTTGAAAACTAGACACCCAGGGGAATCCAGGATGGGGTGACTTGACTTCCTCCCACCAGGTTCTGTTACCCAGAATCCCTTGCAAACCTAAATAATTGTCAAAAAGACACATTTTCCCCACATTTCTGTGGTGGAAAGTTCTGGAATCTGCGTGGATCCACAAATTTCCGCCCACCCCGCGTTCCCCAAAGTCTTACGAGAAAAATGGTACCTCACTTGTGTGGGTCGGCCTAGTGCCCGCGACAGGAAACGGCGCAAAACGCAACGTGGTCACACCTCAATTTTGCAGTGAAAAATGACCCTTTTTGGCAAAGTGCCTAGCTGTAGTTTGTGAACCCTAGCTCTGCCGGCACCTAGGAAACCTACCAAACACACACATTTCTGAAAAGTAGACACCTGGGGGCTTCCAGGAGGTATGGCTTGCATGGAACCCCAACCTTTCTTACCCAGAATCTCCTGCAAACCTCAATTTTAGCTGAAAAGAATCACTTTTTCACACATTTTTGTGTGGGAAAGTGTGGCATCACTGGCCTCACACAAATTTCCTACCACCCAGCGTTCCCAGGTCTCCCGATAAAATGGTGCCTCACTTGTGTGGGAGGCCCAAGTACCCACAACAGGCAAGGGCCCAAAACGTAGTGAGGCGACATCAAAATTGCCTATCGCAAAACCACCTGGTTTTGCAAGGAGTCACCTGGGTTTTGGCCCGTGCTCGGCGGCCATCTAGGAAACCTACCAAACCCATACATATCTGAAAAGTAGACACCTGGGGGCTTCCAGGGAGGTATGGCTTGCGTGGATCCCCAACGTTTCCTACCCAGAATCCCTGCAAACCTCAATTTTAGCTGAAAAATCACTTTTTCACACATTTTTGTGTGGGAAAGTGTGGCATCACTGGCCTCACACAAATTTCCTACCACCCAGCGTTCCCCCAGGTCTCCCGATAAAAATGGTGCCTCACTTGTGTGGGAGGCCCAAGTACCCGCGACATGCAAGGACACAAAACGTTTTGAGGCAACATCAACATTGCCTATCAAAAATGTTTTGGGCCCTTGCCTGTTGCGGTTCCTTGGGCCTCCCACACAAGTGAGGCACCATTTTTATCAGGAGACCTGGGGGAATGCTGGGTGGTAGGAAATTTGTGTGAGCCCGGTGATGCCACAATTTCCCACACAAAAATGTGTGAAAAAAGTGATTTTTTCAGCTAAAATTGAGGTTTGCAGGGGATTCTGGGTAAGAAAACGTTGGGGGATCCACGCAAGCCATACCTCCCTGGAAGCCCCCGGGTGTCTACTTTTCAGAAATGTGTGGGTTTGGTAGGTTTCCCTAGATGGCCGCCGAGCACGGGGCCAAAACCCAGGTGACTCCCTTGCAAAACCAGGTGGTTTTGAGATAGGCAATTTTGATGTCGCCTCACTACGTTTTGGGCCCTTGCCTGTCGCGGGTACTTGGGCCTCCCACACAAGTGAGGCACCATTTTTATCGGGAGACCTGGGGAACGCTGGGTGGTAGGAAATTTGTGTGAGCCCGGTGATGCCACACTTTCCCACACAAAAATGTGTGAAAAAGTGATTTTTTCAGCTAAAATTGAGGTTTGCAGGGGATTCTGGGTAAGAAAACGTTGGGGGATCCACGCAAGCCATACCTCCCTGGAAGCCCCCGGGTGTCTACTTTTCAGAAATGTGTGGGTTTGGTAGGTTTCCCTAGATGGCCGCCGAGCACGGGGCCAAAAACCCAGGTGACTCCCTTTGCAAAACCAGGTGGTTTTGAGATAGGCAATTTTGATGTCGCCTCACTACGTTTTGGGCCCTTGCCTGTCGCGGGTACTTGGGCCTCCCACACAAGTGAGGCACCATTTTTATCGGGAGACCTGGGGGAACGCTGGGTGGTAGGAAATTTGTGTGAGCCCGGTGATGCCACACTTTCCCACACAAAAATGTGTGAAAAAAGTGATTTTTTCAGCTAAAATTGAGGTTTGCAGGGGATTCTGGGTAAGAAAACGTTGGGTGATCCACGCAAGCCATACCTCCCTGGAAGCCCCCGGGTGTCTACTTTTCAGAAATGTGTGGGTTTGGTAGGTTTCCCTAGATGGCAGCCGAGCACGGGGCCAAAACCCAGGTGACTCCCCTTGCAAAACCAGGTGGTTTTGAGATAGGCAATTTTGATGTCGCCTCACTATGTTTTGGGCCCTTGCCTGTCGCGGGTACTTGGGCCTCCCACACAAGTGAGGCACCATTTTTATCGGGAGATCTGGGGGAACGCTGGGTGGTAGGAAATTTGTGTGAGCCCGGTGATGCCACACTTTCCCACACAAAAATGTGTGAAAAAAGTGATTTTTCAGCTAAAATTGAGGTTTGCAGGGGATTCTGGGTAAGGAAACGTTGGGGGATCCACGCAAGCCATACCTCCCTGGAAGCCCCCGGGTGTCTACTTTTCAGAAATGTGTGGGTTTGGTAGGTTTCCCTAGATGGCCGCCGAGCACGGGGCCAAAAACCCAGGTGACTCCCCTTGCAAAACCAGGTGGTTTTGAGATAGGAAATTTTGATGTCGCCTCACTACGTTTTGGGCCCTTGCCTGTCGCGGGTACTTGGGCCTCCCACACAAGTGAGGCACCATTTTTATCGGGAGACCTGGGGGAACGCTGGGTGGTAGGAAATTTGTGTGAGCCCGGTGATGCCACACTTTCCCACACAAAAATGTGTGAAAAAGTGATTTTTTCAGCTAAAATTGAGGTTTGCAGGGGATTCTGGGTAAGGAAACGTTGGGGGATCCACGCAAGCCATACCTCCCTGGAAGCCCCCGGGTGTCTACTTTTCAGAAATGTGTGGGTTTGGTAGGTTTCCCTAGATGGCCGCCAAGCACGGGGCCAAAGACCCAGGTGACCCCCCTTGCAAAACCAGGTGGTTTTGAGGTAGGCAATTTTGATGTCGCCTCACTACGTTTTGGGCCCTTGCCTGTCGCGGGTACTTGGGCCTCCCACACAAGTGAGGCACCATTTTTATCGGGAGACCTGGGGGAACGCTGGGTGGTAGGAAATTTGTGTGAGCCCAGTGATGCCACACTTTCCCACACAAAAAGTTCTGAAAAAGTGATTTTTTCAGCTAAAATTGAGGTTTGCAGGGGATTCTGGGTAAGGAAACGTTGGGGGATCCACGCAAGCCATACCTCCCTGGAAGCCCCCGGGTGTCTACTTTTCAGAAATGTGTGGGTTTGGTAGGTTTCCCTAGGTGGCCGCCGAGCCCCGGGCCAAAAACCCAGGTGACCCCCTTGCAAAACCAGGTCATTTTGAGATAATGTGTTGTTTATTTCTGCAGCGTGAAAATTTTGGCACAATATTGCAAGGAAAATGTGACAGACATTTTGAGGTTTGCAGGACATTGTGGGTACCATAACTTGTTGGGATCCACAAGAGAGATATCACCATGTACTCCCATGGGTGTTTCGTTTACGACAATATCTACAGTTGGTAGGTTATTCTTAGACGGAATGTACACCTTGGCAGACAGACTAAAAAGACAAAGATTACTGCACAGCCATCTATTCCTCAAGCACACACACATACTGGTTGGATTTGGCATGAGGGCAAGTGATGGTTCAGTATATACAATTTTATTAACAAGAGATTTCACAAAAATGAAATGCACTGTCAATAATTGAAAGGACAAAAACTGAACCAGTGACTCGCAGCTCGTGAGCTGTAAAGCCACGTCAAGGCCCCAACCGCTTTACAGGCCATTCACACACCTTTCATACGTGATACACACAAGACCATTCACACCACCAGGCACGAAACAAACACATTACAACATTCACAAAAAGGGACAAGGTACACCCTGCTTGAGAAAGACAAAAAAAAATATTACTGCACAGCCATCTAATCCTCAAGCACACACACATACTGGTTGGATTTGGCACGAGGGTGAGTGATGGTTCAGTATATACAATTGTATTAACAAGTGATTTCACAAAAATGAAATGCACTGTTAATAATTGAAAGGACGAGAAACTGAACCATTGACTCACAGCTCGTGAGCTGTAAAGCCACGACAAGGCACCAACCTCTTTACCGGCCATTCATACACCTTTCATACGTGTGACAAATACAAAACCATTCACACCACCAGCCGCGGGCCCATCACATTACAACACTCACACCAGCAGACAGCGCCATTCAAGGGCCCATCACTTTCATACGCCCACATTCCTAACACAGCAACCACACAAGCTGATGGATTGCGTGGAGTGTCGCTCGGCTAGCAGTGTGTGTAGTGACCAGCAGCAAGTCACTACTCACACACTGCCAGCCGAGCGCCAGTCCACGCACACCGCCAGCCAAGCGCCACTCCATGCACACCGCCAGCCAAGCGCCACTCCACGCACACCGCCAGCCAAGCGCCACTCCACGCACACCACCAGCCTAGCGCCACTCCACGCACACCCCCAGCCAAGCGCCACTCCACGCACACCGCCAGCCAAGCGCCACTCCACGCACACCGCCAGCCAAGCGCCACTCCACGCACACCGCCAGCCAAGAGCCACTCCACGCACACCGCCAGCCAAGCGCCACTCCACGCACACCGCCAGCCAAGCACCAGCCTACACACACCACCATCACATTTAGGATTTTTTTATACAAAAAAGAAAACACAAACAAATTGCAAATAGATACAAATCTACTAACACAAAATCAGAAACTAAATACATTGCACTAATGCCAACCTTGAAACAGAACAACAATTCTTAAACATTACAGACCAGGCAGTTCACTTTACCACTCATGGTTGCTCCCAATAATTCTTTTGCTTGTGGTACGCTCTATAACAAGCAGGCACACACAGCCCAGGGTTAGAAGGACACTCAGGGCAGTACATACGAGTCTCCTTCCGCGTACCTCTTTGCCAACAGACTCTACATCTCCTAGTGGGAAAGTCTTTTGAGGGTGTAGGAGGAATGTGATCAGGAAAGTGGCGATCTTTCAATCGAGCAATATCCTCCACCACTCCAACTCTAGGAACACTTGCCTGTTCCACAACAACAAGGCTGCCTATGACAGACTGCTGAAACTGAACAAAAGTCAACTTTGACGCAGGAGAACACTCCTTGAACACAACAAAAGCATTGAAAGTTGCTAAATTGAAGAGATGGATGGCCAACTTCTTATACCAAATGTAAGCCTTACGAATAGCAGTGTAAGGTTCCAACCTCTGATCTACTCTATCAACACCACCCATGTGCTTATTGTAGTCTAAAATGCACACAGGTTTGCGCACTTCAGCAATCTGACCCCAAACAGCCACAGGTGATGTACTCTCATCATGGATGGTAGTCAGCATGTACACATCCCTCCTGTCCACAAATTTCACAGCTAGCAGTTCCTCACTACGCAAGGCACTGCACTGTCCCCTCTGAAGTTTTTTGCAAACAAGCTCTTTTGGATAACCTTTACAGTTAGAGCGGATTGTGCCACAAGCAAAAGTGTCCACTTTGAACAATTCCTTAAACAATTGCACAGCAGTGTAGAAGTTATCAAGGTACAAATGGTGGCCTCTGTTAAACAGTCCTCTAGCAAGATCCCACACAATTTTCTCTGAAACTCCAAAAGTGGACGGACAACCAGGGGGGTCAATAGTGGAGTCCCTACCAGTGTACACACGCAAATTAAAAACATATCCTGTCCTACTCTCAGACAACATAAACAGCTTAATTCCATAGCGTGCCCTCTTGCTAGGAATGTACTGCCTAAAAACCAAACGGCCCTTGAACAGGACCAAAGACTCATCAATAGATATTTCTTTCCCTAGAGTATAGATCTCTGAAAATCGATCTACAAAGTGATCAAGAACAGGCCGAATCTTAAAAAGACGGTCACATTCAGGGTGATCTCGTGGCAATGCCAAACCATTATCAACAAAATGCAGCATCCGAAGCAAAAGTAAATACCGATCACGAGTCATAACTGCAGGAAATATGGCCGTTGCCATCAAGGGACTGGTAGACCAATATGAACCCATGGACGGCTTCCTTATCAAACCCATCAAAAAAGTCAAACCCAAAACTTCTTCATCTCTTCCAGATTTGTGGGACTCCACCGGGTAGCTCTAGAATGGGGCCTAAGTCTGGCACTGTTGTCCCTCAAAAACTGTTCAGCATACAAATTAGTCTGCTCAACAATCTCACCCAAAAATACATCATCCATAAACAACTGAAAATACTGTATAGGCAAATAATGTTCACAATCCACTCTACACCCTGCATAACCACTAAAGGCAGGCAACACCGGCTGCACCATGTTTGGATCAACCCATAGTCCAGCACTTCCAGTAGGAAGCCTAGCAGCCCCAGGCTGCAATCCAGATGCCTCTTGCACCATCGGCACAGTAGTATCCTCCTCTAAAACAGGCACTTCATCTGCACTGAGAGTACCTTCATCATCCGATGATTCCATGTGGAGAGAAAACTCACTGCCTGAATCTTTCCCTCCCTCCTCTCCCTCAGACGCACTGTCAGTCTCATAATCCTGCTCAGAGGAAGATTCAAGAAGCAAACCAACCACCTGCTGAGCAGTAATTCTACGGCTAGCCATAATGCTTACTAATAAAGGTTACTTGTCAAACAAGTCAACAACAACAAACCCTTTGTAAAAAAAGAAATAAACAAAATGTAGCTTTATCACAAAGACCTATATACTCCAACACTATACCACTCACGTGACAGAAGCAGCTAGACTCACCACCACCTACTCTGCACAGACACAGTAAGGATCAACAATATCCCACTAAAAAAGAAGGAAAAAAAATTACACATAAGACAATGCAAAACATCGCAAAGAATTTCATGCTCTGAACACTAACAAATATGCTGCCATTATGACACCACTTACAAAAAATTCATTCATGCATGACAATAATACTCATTTGGAGTACACACAACAAAAATATTTTTCTTACCAAATAAATGCAATTACGCAAAACTGCAGAACAACCACTGCCGAAACCGCAAACAGGAATCAAAAGCTTTACACTAGAATAAAAAGGAGAAAAAAACATTACAATCACATATGCAAATAATGCACCAGTCCACACACAATCCACCAGCCAAGCTAAGGGGTAGGTGGACCAAAGAGTATAAATAAAATATTCACCCCCGTAAAAGGGGAGCAACCCTTGCCCTTTTGGCCACTCCCCAACACAAAAATTAAAAAACCCTGGTGTCTAGTGACTTCTGACCTCCTTGGGGGCAGATGGGCCTAAAAACATACTGCTATTCTGCCACCCAAGGGGTCACTCTCCACAAATAAATGCCTGGTGGACTAGTGGGAAGATACCTTTATCTTCCGCACACGATCTCTCACTACTCAACTCTACTCTCAACTCTATTCACAACTGGATGTTAGCTCACCAACTCATTCTGAATCCCGCCAAAACTGAATTCCTCCTCCTCTCTACCTCTCTCTCACCTCCTCCTGTTCAATCTTGGATGGATCAGCTGAACCTACTCAAAAACAAACCCATCATTGTCGACAGCGCTAAATCCCTAGGTGTCATTCTTGACAAAAGACTCAACCTAATCTCCCACATCAACTCTATTGCTAAGAACGCACGTTACCAGTTGCGCCTTCTATGGGGGATCCGTCGGTTCTTCCCGGAGAAAGACTTAAAAACCTTGGTACAATCTCTGGTTCTCTCAAGACTGGATTATTGCAATTCTCTTCTGACGGGCCTACCCAAATCCCACCTCTCCCCTCTCAAATCCATCCTCCATTCAGCAGCTCGCTTCATTTCAGGGTCTAAACGAAGCGACCACGTCACTCCTATCCTGTCCTCTCTTCGATGGCTTCCGATCGAGGCAAGATCTATTTACAAAACTGCCTGCATCACACACAAAGCCTTACACACGTCCTCCCCTCGTTACCTGGCGAATAAATTGAAATTGTCCGGTGGCTCTCGCCCTTCTCGCAATGCGAAAAAGCTTCTGCTTGAGCCCCCCCTCCCGTCTTCAAAAGGGAAAGATCGATGGCGCAATCCTTCTCAGGCAATGCGGTGAGAATCTGGAACTCGCTTCCCCCATTGCTCCGTGCCACCTCCTCTACCCAGATCTTCTAAGCTGACCTCAAATCTCTTCTCTTCCAAAGACACTTTCAGAACTAATACTTTCACTCTCAGCCCCCTCTAGGAAGTTCGCTCTTCATTGTAAATTTGTACTTTTTCCTGTACATTCCTCACCCTTGCGTGCTGTGCTAGATTTGTGTACCCTTCATTTAATTCACGCCCTCTCTACTCCCTCAAGGAAGTTCTTCCACTATAGGAAATTCTGTACTCCATGCCTATAGAAGTGCCTTCCCAGTGTGTTCTGCCACTTATTGCAGTATTATACCTCTATTTGTATTTTGTATCTCATGTATCATGCACAATTGTCACTTTTTCCTCATGTAATGTAACGCTTGCTTTTGTATTATGCTCACTTGTAACCTTCTCATCCATGTAATGTTACTGTTCCTATTGTGAAGCGGTCTCACACCTTCGGGTAAAGCCCCGCGCTATATAAATAAAACTGCCCCCAGGGGGCAGAGCACCAAAACATAAGGCTCTCAAAAGGGGAGCGACCCTTGCCCAAGGGGCCGCTCCCCAAAACAGTATTTTCCATTTTTTTAAAAATTCCCTGGCGTCTAGTGGGCATTCCTGCTGCACGATCGCATGATCGTGCAGCAGGAATGCACAAAGAGGCATCGAGGGAAAGGAAAGGGTTTTCCTTTCCTCGATGCCTCTTCTGTTTCAAATCCCCCTCCCCGGAGCCAAAACTAACCTTATTCCCCGAGGCGCTATTGTGAAGCGCTCTCACACCTTCGGGTAAAGCCCCGCGCTATATAAATAAAACTGCCCCCCCCTAGGGGGCAGAGCACCAAAAACATAAGGCCCCCAAAAGGGGAGCGACCCTTGCCCAAGGGGCCGCTCCCCAAAACAGTATTTCCGTTTTTTTAAAAAAATCCCTGGCGTCTAGTGGGCATTCCTGCTGCACGATCGCATGATCGTGCAGCAGGAATGCACAAAGAGGCATCGAGGGAAAGGAAAGGGTTTTCCTTTCCCTCGATGCCTCTTCTGTTTCAAATCCCCCTCCCCGGAGCCAAAACTAACCTTATTCCGCGACGCGCTGGAAGCATATGGCTTCCAGCGCGTCGGGGAACAAAGGGAATCCCCAATGACGTCAGCGCGCTCGCACGCTGACGTCATTGAGGGTGGGGCGGGGGAGGCAGGGGAAGCCCTTCCCCTGCCTTCCCCCAAAAAACCCGACGATCGGATTCCCACGGGGGAGCGCCAGCGCTTCCCCGTGGGTGGTCTTATGACGAGCTGGACTCGTCATGAGCACACGACCACTGTGTGCCATGACGAGTCCAGCTCGTCATGAGCATCGAAGGGGTTAATGGTGCCCAGTCACCAGGTTTCCACCGGTCCAAAGCGTGAGGCATTTCGGGCCTGGGGAAGGCAAAGACCCCGCGCTGAATGTCCACAGACCTCCTCGCGTCGAGATCTCACCTCCCGCACTGCTGTCATCCGTTCTTCCTCTTTCCGGCGGAATCACTGGGGGCTAATCAATTTAGCACTACCATGCTCCTTTCCTCCAAATTGCGGTCGATTTGAAAAGCCCAAAAACGACTGGTGGTACGTGGACAGTGCCAACCGCCAGCACTGAAAACTATCCAACAAAACCCCACTCCACATGGAAGAGAGCACGCACACAAGGAGTGCTTAGTTAAAAGGCATCTTTTATTCCATAGGGCCTCCTCCGACCCGGCAACACAGAGAGACGCGTTTCGGCTGTCACAGCAGCCTTCCTCAATCTGATAAGCGCCATTAATCTAAAAACATTTATACATGTCATCATCATAGACATAGAAAAAATAGTCAGGTTTCAAACTGAATTTAAAAAGATACATACATAGAAAAACATGTCCACAGAGGCATTCACTTAAAATGCCTTCATGACGTTAGTGGTCACAATTGTAATCTCCCAAGTGATGATAGTAATCAAAATGTATAATGCATATTGCATCTACATAAATACTTTAGCTGCATAATGCGGCATCGGACCTCTAAAATATACCTGCACTGTGTACATATGACTTTCACATCAAAATTGTATCCTTTTCCAATGAATTAAAAAACCTCTGTTGAAATATAACATTGCCAACAGCTTTCGTGTGACGCTTTTAAATATTGACCATATGCTGCGTTAGAGTAATACATCAGGGAGATGGAAATGCGCCCACATGGTCCCTTGATTAGCCTGGAGACCGCTCGAAGCAATACCATTGAAGCTCTCGAGTGATTGCAAACTGAAGCGTAACCAGTAAAGGCTTAGGTAATTAACAGCTTAATATCGTTTGAGACGGCTGACTTACTGTTGAAATGTAACACCAGTGTGAGTTTGAAAGCTCTATTGTCAACCTGTAAGCAGCTTAATAATCATGCGGGACTACTAGTCCCATAATGCCCCATCAAGCCCCATCTAAAACCTTTATGGAATGCTGAATAAACCTCTACAAACTTCAGGCATCGAACACATTATTAACATCAAATAGACAACTGAAATGTGGCCTGCACGGATCGGCAGGTAATCGGACAAGTTCAATGCCTTACATAACAATAATAGTGCATGCGCCGCTTCGTCAATGTGCTCCAAATGCAGACTCCACACTGGATTCCATAATAGAATGTGCATTGAATAACCACTGCCATGAATAACAAACAGTCTCCAATGTAAAATCCATATATATATGTGCGCTCTCAATGCTTCAGGGCATTTGTTGGATCATTTTGTTGCACGGCTACCCTGGCCGTGGAGAGGAGCACCATTTCGAAATTTAGAAAGGCTGCTGGGGAACGATTCCCTACAGGTCAGCACGGACTTCCAGCATTTAATGCAGCTTGCGGTGTCTTCCCCACCCTACTATAGGGAATATAATTAATGTTGCAACCATAATGATGCATCGAACTTACTAAAAGGAAAATTTTAATCTCATTCCCCAGGGCAATGTAATCCTCAGAACAACATGTCCCATCAGGCAATTCGGCGGTAAAATCGAGCCGCGCCCACTATGAGCGATGATGTAATCTAAGAATATGAATAAATTAAGGGAAGTGAGCTGTCCTTGCCTCATTTGCAACAGCCCAAGAAGAAGCGGCAGAGTGCCGTGAAACGCGTCGGCGGAGAAACAGTGGGGAAGCAAAAGACGAGCTGATATGCAAATAGAGACCGGATGGTCGGAGCTCCGTAGTGTGCCCTCTCAATGCTTCAGGGCATTTGTTGGATCATATATATATATATATATATATATATATATATATATATATATATATATATATATATATATGTGGGATAATGTTAGCCTCCGTGGCTTTTAATGAAAAACAGATTCTCTTGTCATTTAATTAGGAGAATCGCTATTTCATTACAAGACCAGGGGCTACCATTATGCATGTTGGTAGTCCTGCAAAACCACATCTGACATGTGTTCAATTGGTTTACGGCAGCAGCAGTGTTTCCCACCAGCACCCCCGCCCCACACACAGTTGCTTGCAAGAGTCATATTATGGGTAAAATATAGTGTCAGGTATTGTTTTTGTTCTCCTAACCAACTCAAAATTTACCCCAAAGATGTCATAAACTCTGCCACCTACCACTAAAGCTCTGATATCCGATATCCTGCGACAGGATATTAAACAGAGCAAGGAATCAAGCTTCACGGAAAGTCTCTTAAGATCCAAATATTTATTACTTGGCCATAAAGAGAACAACTTCAAGATTAAATTAACATCCCAAAGGGTCTCATACGTTTAGGGGGTCTCCTTAACCTAATACTCTTAAGAACCCTACAGACCAAAAAACAATTTCCATCACTTCTACCGTTGACTAAAGCGTGTCCAACCAAAACTGCAGACCTCTAGCAATTAATCGTTCTATAGCTAAGGCCCTTATCAAACTGTTCCATCAAAAAATTCACCATTTCAACAATAGGGGACTCCACAGGATACAGGTCCCTCTCCAAACACCAACATACCCATGTACTCCAAATTCCTTTGTATCTACTGCGGGTTCCAGAGGCCCAGGACTCCCCAAGCAGTTCCTCAGCCCTTTCTGAAAGGCCTGACATTTCCCTAGATCTCCCGATATTCTCTAGGCAAGAAGGTTCAAAGTACCTGCCAGAATCAGAGGATTTTGTCTTCCATCCACATCTCTTAGAAGGTCCTGCTCGGCAGGTAGAAAAAAGGGAATATCACAAGCTAGCTCTAGGGTCATCGGAAACCAGACCTGGGACAGCCAAAAGGGAGTTATTAGCACAAGTGAGCATCCTTTCTGTCTGACTTTCTGAAAGAGCCCTCTGAATCATTGCGAATGGGGTAAAGGCGCAAGCATGAGTTCCTTTCCAAACTTGTAGAAAAGCGTTCACTGCCAGAGCACCCAAGTCTGGCATCCAGCTGAAGTACAACTTCAGCTGAATTGTCAGCCTGCTTGCAAATAGATCTAATTTCAAAGGACCTGGGACAGACTTCTGAAGTAGATCTTGTTCAACTTCCAGTCGCTGTTATCCCTTAAGAACATCGAGTTCCAGTTCGCTATCACATTTGTATTCCCGGGGAGATACTCTTCTCTCAGTTGATGCTGTTCTCCAGACAAGACATCTAAAGTCTCTTGGCTAAATCTGAAAGGTCTGAGGATCCTGTACCCCCTAACGGATTTATGTATGCCACGGCAGAAACATTGTCCATTTTCAGAAGAACGGCTCTGCCTTGCAAACGATGTTTGAAGCTCAAAAGGGCGTAAAGGCCTACGGTCAATTCCAGAAAATGTATGTGATGAGACTGTTCCGTGTGAGACCAGACCATGTGCCTTGTGTACCTAGTCGAGCACCACAGCTGTGAAGACTGGCATTTGACTCCAGAATGAATTCGATAACAACCAAAGATCGCCCAGCCATTCCAAGCATGAAGTTCCTCCAGCCACCAAATCAACTCTAACCTGGCCTTCTGGTCTAGGTGACTCCTGTCTCCAATTCGCTCTGGATATAGATTAGGAGTTAAACATGCTTTCCAGTGGATCACAGATCTTGAGCATTCAGCTCTAAGAATATTACGAGCCTCCTTTTCCAGGAGGTTTCTTATCCATCTCCTGATAAACCTACCCATGTGATCCTGGGGCCACCACTTAGCACTTCTAGAGTGCCTGATATTGAAAACATCTCTTGTCCCAGAGGGTCCTTCACTATCCCCTTACAGGTAGATGGAGCCTCATCTTCTGTGAGGAGGTCATCCACATCTACGTCCCCATGGTCTAGGTCGAAGATATATTCGTCTAGTGGCCCCTCACTCTGAAGTTCTTCTTCCCCATGTAATTATCTGGTGCCAATCTGAGCATCTAAAAAAAGTGTGTCGCTTCAGACACTTTTAGGATCTGTGCTGCGTAGGACACCCAATATTTTTGAGGTGCTTTGACCTCCTGATTTCTTTGAGGTGCTTAGACCTCCTGTGATACCTAGGGAAGAAGACTTCTTAATGTCTGTGTCTTTTTAGCTCTCTTGCCCCCATTTACACCCCATCCATAGTCTCCCCCTGACACTGAGCCATAATCATCCTCTTCATCAGACGCAGGCGGTCTTATTACCCATAACCTGTTCCAGGGTCTCATGTACGCAAGAGCGCATCTCCTACTGTATTAGTGTTTAACAAAAGATGCACAAATGATGGACGGAATGCGGAACAAATCAAAACATTCACCTTCGATCAAGAGATCTGGGTAAAATTCATTGTTCTTTTGCTCACCATGCCATCCCAGTTTAGACCCAGACATATGCAAATCAGTCTTGACCCTGCTCCTCATGGGAACAGTCCAGGCCGAACTGCCAAGCCAGGTCCTCCCCTGACCAGAAACACGCATTCTGGGACCGGTTTCGGGGTTTCACCCCTTATCAGCTAGGCTAGCTTGAATCCAGTGGCATGGTGAGCCCGGGACTCACGTCTAGTCCAGTTTCTGTTCCATGGCTGATTGTTTTGTTGATGCTTCCCCTTGTTGCCATTATGATAAAGTCAGAAGTTGGTCATCGTTTCAATGTTTTATTCAAGTTCCTGGTGATCAACAAAGCGGACAGGTACATGGCACTCTCCTCTCACAGGTCCTTCCTTCAACTATCATTTTCCACACACTTACCTCACACTTACGCTCAGTTTCACATTCCCTCATTCCAAGCACGTGCACTCAACCTTCCATTAACCTTCCACACACGCACCACAAGCCATTGCCACAGAAAGGCTGCAGATTTACAGCCTCCAGGTTACCAGACACGTTCAAAGGCAGCTGCAAACTCACCTTAGCCTAAAATGGGTTGAGTTGCATTTTCAGAGCTGTTTGTAATGGTCCTAGACTGACATGGCAGTGGATCATTATTTATGTACACTGGCAAAGCAGCTTGTAAGTGCCCTTTTCAAGAGACAGTATGCTGAGGTGATGCAGCTCAGTGATAATGAACATTGGCAGAGTTGCGACAAGTGTGGAATTTTGTGACAAGTTGCGACAAGTGTGGAATTTTGTGAACCGATTATACATTTCTGAGTTGTAACCAGAATTCACCCATCAGTATTCATGAGGTAGGCCACAGACTGCAAATAGGCCTCAGGCGAAATTTAAATTACGCCAGAGTAATCTGTGTAATTTCAGAAATGTTGTGTTATGCTTCTTATGTGAAATTCCCAAAACTGCATCATTGCACAACTTCGTGTAATATGCACCAATCGTGGTAAAACAAATTACCGTGAATGGCACTATTCTCACTAAAAAAGATGGACTTGCATTTCACATAATTCCGAGAAATTTCGAATAGTTTTGCCATAATTTCACGCACCCCTAATTGTAATTCCCTATAATTGTTTACGATCACATTGATGGTGGCATACTGGGGTCAACAGGCCACCATGTCTGTAATTGCTTGTTAATTTGTTAATTGCACACTTTGATTAGAAGAAATGGGGCTGAGTGATAAAAAAAGTTTAAACCTTTTAAAAAGTTTATTTGATAGTACACAGTTGTCCCCAGACCACTTCCTATTCCCAACAAACTTGTTTGTTTACATTTACAAAGGTCCCAAGAGGACCCTTTCTCTTTTGCGGTTGGATGATCACCTCATGTGGTGAACTGGTCAAATTTGAATGTTTTTCAACCAGATTTCAGTTGCAAAACATTGATACTATTTGGAAGGGACGCCCCAAACTCACAACCAAAACAGAAATCCAGTATGCCCTTCTAATCTCATTTTGCGATTCTGGAACATTTAGCGGTTGCAAACCTTTTAGTGTAGATCATCGCAGGCTTTATGACTGCTAAATAGCTTTGTGCATTTAGCCCATTTTCATCCATTGTAAACATTTACTTAACAACACAAGGCAAATAACGCTGACTTGAAAGTAATCCAGTGCTGGAGATTTTCATAACTATGATTTATGCTAAGAAAGATAATACTAAATAAGGTGAAGTGAAACTTACTACAGCCCTGAAATTCCTGTTTTAGGTTTGACAAAAAAACAAGAGGGACATTCAAAGCTCTCTGCCTAGTACATAAAGCATTCACTGAACAATTTCACCAACATGTTTGGGCCAGATGTACTAAGCAATCACAAATTGTGCACCAACTTTTTGCGTATTGATTCTTATTTTGTGAAACGACCTATGTACTATTAGGTCAGTTTGCAAAATCACCATTCCGAATGGGTGGGAATTCGATCTACCTCATTACTATCCATGTGGAATTCCTTCACAGGGGTGGCGGTATTCTGGGGTCAACAGATAACCATGCCTGTAATCGCATTTAAATAAAGGATTTTTAAATGTAGCCTGTTTTTCTTAAAGGAGACGGTTCTGCATTTAAGAAAACAAAATAATATAAAAAGTTATTTAAGAGTTGGCTGTGGTCCCATGGACCACTGCCTACTCTCAAACAGGACATCTTTCCCTTTGCAGATGGGTTGCCACCTCTTTTGGGGAGGCGGTAAACTATCAATCGCTTGCGATTGAAACTGCAGTTGCAAAACATTGATACATAGCATTCTGATTTGCAATTTGGAATGTACGTCCTAAATATGCCCCTTCCAAATTGCAATTTGTTATGCATTTATAAACCCATTTTCCGATTTGGTAAGACCATACTAAATTACAAAATGGGTTTAGTTAAATTTTAAAATGTAAAGCCTGAGATTTAGCAAATCATATGGCTTGCATAAGCGAAATGGCTTCGTACATCTGGCCCCAGGTTCTAGGACAGCAGGGCAAGATGCTGCAAATCAGGATGACTTGCGTGCATTGGCAGACCTGCTCAAAAGGACAATAGTTCTTAAAAAACAAGTGATGGTGTGGCAGAATAGGATTGAATTGCTGTGGTAGAGGTGGCTGTAAGGGCCCTGATTTCGGAACGGTAGGGTTAAAGGGACTCAGCCGCGGCCGGCATGGCTCGCGGATGGGGGGGGCAAGCACGGGCACGGCCGTCGCACGGGGAGTGGGAATCGCGGGGAGGTCGCACAGGGGGAGTTTAATAAAAAATAATAACAATAATAATAATGAAAACTTACCTTGAGACCGGGTCCCGCGTCTTCTCGGCTCCTGCTCTCCTGCCTCTGACAGGAACAGGAAGCTGGCAGACAGGCTCCCTCCCCTAAGCCAAGCAGCGTTGTGATTGGTCGGGACGGTGCCCAGCCAGGAGCTTATGGGGTGGGCATGTTCTCCATGCAGGCTGCATTGCAGCCTGCATGGAGAAGAGTAGAGTGCGCATGACTGGTTTGGGCGGCCCGAGAGGGCCGACCAAACAGTCTATGCGGACTCAGGAGTGGGCACACCACTCCTCTCCTGCCCTGCTGGGAGAGCAGAACAGCCCTGCCCAGCCGCCCGCCTACCCGCAACGCAAACATAAAATGGTAATAACTAAAAGTTATTACCATTTTATGTTTCTGCTTCTCGCACTGCGAGAAATCAGAGGCGAGGCTCCTCCGCCATAGCGGAGGAGCCGCCCCTGAAGGCACTACAAGTTAGGGTTGACATGCATTGGCAGATATGCTTATAAGGACACTTATTTTTGAAAAGCTGGCAGACAGTATTGCAGGTCAGGATTGAGGAGCATTGTCGGAGTAGCTTCAGGCCCCTCTTCTGGAAGAGCAGAGGTGCTACACGTGAGGACTGCGATGTATTAGTAGAGCCTCTCAGAGGCTCTACTGGGACCGTGTATTTCAATCATTGACTTTTTATTTAACTACTTAATACATACAAGAATATGTACCTCTGACCCACTTCAACTGGACTAACCCACCTGAAAACAATATCTATAAAACACATAAGTGGAATAGGTTCTCCCTACTGACATGGAGCATTTAATAATGCTGCCAGGCTGCAGGTCAGGCATGAGGTGCACTGGCTTAGCTGCTTGTGAGGGCCAGAGATTATTTTTAATTTGCATGTGAGCCCTTAGTTTTTGCATGATCATGAGGAGGTACATGAGTGTAGTGTATGTGTGTTGAGAGGCTCTGAATGTATTTGTGACTAGCCTAGGTGTCTAGCAGCATGTGCCAGGGTAGGTGTGTCGGTTCCATGAAAGATAAGACGTATATTTCTGTGATAACAATACAGGATCAAATGTCATATGATGCGATTTCCAGTGTTTTATTATGCTTAGTAGTAATGTTGAAGCCTGAAAAATTCAACTTTTTGGTCACTGAGTGTTGGTCCTAGCGAGATTAAGCCTTACAGAGCATGCAACATTCATAGAACTGGTTGTCAGAAAGTGGAAGAATGAGCGCAGAACTGATCAGGTCATTGTTGGTTGGCAGAAAAAGCCATGGGACCAGAAATAATCCCTTCGGGGAGGGAGGAAGAAAGCAAACACATAGATTATGACAAGGTTGGAACAGCAACAGAGATTAGTCTGACATTTAATGGGTGGCAATGGAGAGCAGAGGCTAGTAATGGTGGGAAAAAGTGCTCATGGTGAGCATAGGGTAAGAAAGTGGGCACCAAACACCAGTCTAGTCAATGGAGCTGTGTTTTGTTTTATTGTTTTAGTATAAGTTGAAGGGAAAGGATAGTTAGGGCCTCTTGTATGAGGGGAACCTCCTGGGATTTCGTTTGCTGCCTGTCACAGACCTGAACCTTGATCTCTTGCTGGGGGAAGAGAAACTACACCCCACAGCATTCTCGGCCCGGAGACCACTGTGGTGACAGGAGGCACCAGAGCGAAAAGTTCGAAAGGGGTCCCGCAGCGTGGCTCGGGTGAAGACTATGCCAAGAGCGGGCCCTTTTGCACCCGTCAGAGCCCGGAGGAGGCTGGACTGGGCAACCCTCATGGTTTTTCGATTCAAGAAGATGATTAAATGGGTACGCGAAAATTGGATCAGGTTATAGAAAAAGGGTAGCTCTGTTAAACCCCGTACTGTGACTACATTGGATACCTATTTGAAGCGTGTGGTGGGGGAAATATCTAAGGAAATAGACCTGGCCGATCGACGTCTAAGCTTGGGTGAGGGCGAGGGCCTCCCCTTGAAGAGTCTGTACAGCCTAATGACATTCAGAGCAATAACTGTGTGTCTACAGTGGCGTTAACAATTTCCACTTTAGTACCTGAAGCAGACCCATCGGCAATTAGCGGGGAAGAATGCCTAAATGACAGTGAATGTGCACCCGTGGCCAAAAGGAAAAGTAAAAATAAACGACCAATAACAGCGAAACCAAGCACACAAAATGCTAGGAAAAAGGAACTGCCTAAGGACACTGGCATAGAAACTGTTAGGGGGTTGACCCCCAGTAACAGGGAACTGAAAGAGGAAAAACTTAAACAACTAATAGAAAAATGTATTGCTGCTTTATATGAGAAATTGCATAGCTTAGAATCAAAGTTGAATGTTTTATCCTCAAAAATAGATCAAATACCTGGCTTTCGAAATGTCAGTAATTCCCTGAGGGGGTCATAGGCTACGTATTCAAGGGCTCTAAGTGCTGAGGCATACCCTGCCCAAACATCAAATCTAAACCTCTTGAGCAGAATTTAGGAATAAGTAACACTTATGAGCTAGCTCTCATTCCTGCCCCCATGACAAGTAGTGATCCAGTTCCAGAAGAAAGGGGTATAGGAGACGAAACAAGGAGTAGTAGGGGGAAAGGGAATGTACAGGCAATTGTATACAGAAGAAGGCTATCCTGTCCACACTGAGCCTACCCCCTGAATGTGGCCCATACGTAGTGGCAATGACAGGGGTTCCTGAGCTACCATTAACCTCTAAGGAATCTACCTTGCAGCTTTGTAATAAAGTTTGCCACTAGCTCTGTAAAAACGCTCAATTTAATGTTATGGAGCACAGGGATATCCCCTTTGCCAGAAGGGTAGTGTGGGTGGGGCCAGGAAGAAAACAGAGATAGGGGGACTGCATCGTGGTGAAGCGACCAATATATAGTTATCATTCTAGGCGGCCGACAGTTGAGGGCATTGGCCTTGAATCATTAGGCTTTTTTCATAGACATTTGAGGCCTATAAGTAGTTATAATCAGAACCACCATCAGCACTGAGCACAATCAACCTATTTCTATTGTTAACAGGTTCCTTCCTCTAGCTAGCCTTGATAGCAACAACTGACTACACAAAACATTTGCTCCTCCAAATAAAGGTAATAAGGGGGACATGCCAATGTCACCAATTCTATCAGGAAGTAATAACAGCTTGGAATCATTGACAGTTACACATTCAGCCCTCAAGTGTGTTTGTTGGCATGTTACAGGAGCATTAGGAAATCCCATCTCTAAGAGTTGAATGCTTTCTATAGATAAACTGCCATTACCACGGCTTCTGGGTATACAGATATGCCATGATGGAATAAGGCATGGTACAGCCTTCTCAGGATCCCTGAGGTCGATCTGATTGGTATAAATCCCTTTTGGTCAACATGGATCAAATCTTGCATGTGGGGAGCAGTCTCATGGCCAATATTTTTCTAAGTACTTTAAAATCCATGTTCAACATGGAGAGTGGGGGTAAGTCCGATGCATAGGCCATCCCTGATTTGATTTTGGGCACCGAGACCACTAAAGCCTCTCTTGTGGAAGTCGACAATTGGCCAATATACAGTGAGTCACCATACACCTTTTCTAGGTGGGGGCTAAGAGTGATATAAAGGTGGAATAAAACTCTGCAGGGAGCCCATCTAGGCACTGAATTTTCCCTTTGGCCATGTCTTTGATCGCGGCCCAAATTTCTTGCGTGGATTTTGTTTCTCCCAACGTTTTCTGCACAGTGGGATCTACCTTACGAAGTTGCAGTGCTCCTAAGTACCCATCAATGGAATCCATGGGTACTTTCCCCGGTCTCCCGTATAAGGTAGTGTAATATTCACAGAATAGAGAATTAATAACTTTAGGTGAATACAATACATCTCCATCGGTAGCCTGTAAGCGAGTAATAGGTGTGCCTCTACTCTCAGGCCTAATTAGCCATGCCAATAGCCTCCCCGACCTTCCGCCCTCCACGTGCTGCAGTTCCTGGTAGGCATGAAGGTCCAGTAGGCGCAATTGTTCAAGGGCTGTGTTGTGTTTACCCCTGACTTCCGAGAGAAGTCTCTGGGCCTCCCCCCACCTCCAGTCTATTGTCTAGAGAGTGGATTTTAGCTTCAAATGTGCGGAGCTCTCTATCAAGATCTCGCCGCGCACCTACGGTCTGACCCATGCATTGATCTCTCATCACTACTTTAAACGCATCCCTTTCGATTAGGGAAGTACTCACTGTGCCCTGGTTCGATTGGAAGTAATCGGAGATGGAGGTGGACATTGAATGTCTAAAGCAGGCATCTTACAGAAGGGTGGGGTCAAGGCACCAAACCGGAATGGCCACACCTTCGCCAGGGCCGGACTGGGAACCAAAACCGTCCCTGGCAAAGTGCTCGGCTGCCCCCTCCCCCCGCCCTGGCGGCCCACCGGGGAAACGCCCGGTGCCCGCTACGGCCAGTCCGGCCCTGACCTTCGCGGGCAGGAGAGAATTTTAGGAGCAATGGGCTGTGATCAGACAGGGTACGTCCCAAGTACTCCGCGCCAGTCACCGCCAAACTTAGCTGTGCCGAGCAGAGAAACATGTCTAACCGGGTGTGCAAGAATTGGAGCAGTGAAAAGAATGAGTAGTCGAACTGCTGACCATTTTGCAGTCTCCATACATCCAGAAGCTCCCAATGCCCCATCCAGCCCTGGAGGCCCTTTGGGGTTGCAGCCGCCAGCGTACCATTCAATGAGGGGGTGGATCTATCTAGGTGTATGTCTGCAATGCAGTTATAGTCCCCTTCCAAGATTAGGTCACTCACTGCCACCCCCGACAGGGGTTTCGATACTTGTTGGAAGAATTGAGTCTGGTCCTGATTTGGGGCGTATATACTCCCAAGTGTCACTTCTCTACCCGTAGCCTGCCTTTCACTATTACGTACCAACCCTCTAGGTCAATAATTTTATGTGTAGCTTCGAAGGGGGTCCCCGGTCATACCCATAGCAGGGCTCCCCGTGAATACGCTGAGTATGAGGTCGCAAATAATTGCTCCTCCATCTCTGGCAAACACAGGGACCCTCCTGAGCCGTGAGGTGCGTTTCTTGTAGCATTACTATTTGCGCTCCCCTACAGGGGCTATAACTGTGGACGTTATGGTGTTTGGTAGAGGATCCCATTCCTCGGACATTACAGGACAGGAATTTTCTCCCCCCCTTAGTGGAGGTGGTCGTGGCTGTCATGTCGGTAGAGGTAATATAGCCTGACCCCCAGTCCTCCATATTATTGTTCGACCCGGCCCCGGTATCAGAGCAGGATTATGTTTTTCTGACCCCTGGACATGCAACCTTAAATCCTAAAAAACAACTCTCTTACCCAAGGGCAGCCGCACAGTGGCTAGCTGTCCAAACCTGCAAACAAACATTTTGACTAGAACACCACCTCCAACTTGTCAGGCAGAATACTCTGTTGGGGGGGGGGAGACAAAAGTGAAACAAAGTCATGGACCCCGTCCAGGCCCTCCTTTGGCGCTAAAAGCTGCTTCAGTATCCCCCGGAAGTGTCTCTGCATCCCTCTCAGATTCCTGTAGGAGCAATCCAGACAGTCATACCCTGTCACCATAGCCCCCCCTCTGGCCCAAGTATGGGGGCATTGCAGAGAACCCATCTCATTACCCTTGGTACTCATATAATGCAATCTGCCAAACGGGGAGTCACTTTTGGCAAGTGTGTCTCGCTGCCAGTAAGGTATTCTGAGTCTGATGCCGCATATCTCGACTCTGAGGAGGCATCTGTCACCCGGTCGTGCTTCGGTGGGGTGACGATCTGCGCCATGTCCTGCTCGGTTTGCGAGGCTGTGGGTTTCTGCAACTGTGCCCTTCTTCGTGAGCGATGCTGCCTCTTTCTGGTGGGGTATTTCGTTGTACGGGGGTCCAACTGCCTTTTGGGCAGGAGTGCTCCCACTTTGTAGGCTTCAAGCAAGGACCATGTCTCTTCTGGGGAGTTGCAAAAATGAGTGGCTCCATCAAGGATGATTTGAAGTTTCGCTGGAAACATTAGGGAGTACTGGATTCCTGCCTCACGAAGAATGATGCTCGATAGGCCTGTACTTAGGCCGTGAAATCTGGGAATAACAGCAGCTTGCTATTGTCTAGTATGTAGGGGCCATAGGTCCGGACCTGTTGTAAAATACTGTCACGATCTCTGTAGTGGAGGAGTCTTGCCACCACAGGGCAGGGGGGGCCTTCCTGGCACAGAAGGGCATGCGTGGACCCGATGGGGCCCTCTCTAGCGCAAAGAACTGAGAGAGACATACCAGAGCTATTTCCGTTCTCAGTCGTTTTTCCATGAATGCAAACATGTCCGGACCCTCTGCACCTTCCGGGATACCCATCACCCTTATGTTATTATGTCATCTGTGCCCTTCCATGTCTTCGGCGTGCCACTCCAGGACTGCTACCCTGACCGTAAGCTCTTCTATCTTGGAGGTTGTCAACTTTTGTTCCGGCTGCAGTTCAGTTACTGAACACTCCACTCCCTTCACTCTATTGGTCAACTTATGATGTTCCCCCTGCAGGAGCCCTAGGCCTATCGAGACTGCCCCAATATCTTGCTGCAGGGCTGCCTTGGTGTTTGAAATGGCGGGCCGCACTTTGTCCAGGTGCAAGTGGAGCAAAACTTCTGCGCCGCTGTTCCTTCCCTCCTCCTTCTCTGGGGGTATTGGGGAGGGTTCTCTCATGATGGACTGGATACTCCCTTGTTTCAGTTTCTTTTTGTGCATCTTGAAATGCTGCTGATCAATTATGTACTTGGGGGGTCACTCGTCTTCAACCCCTCTTCACCCATTCTGGTGGGCTGTAGTCGTTGGCCCGCACAGGGGTCTCAGGCAGCAAGTCTTTCTCTGGGGATGTATAGATCAGGATCTTTAGCTCTCAGAACTATTTCTCTGATTTCTGCTAACTGTTCCCATTGGCTTATATCAACATTCAGCTTCGGCCCCCAGTGTTCCTCTGTGTGTTGGCTCCTCCAAGATGCTGATCGCCGTGGGCATCTCATGCTGTGAGTGCCTCCAAACTGTTCACTATTGTGTGGCCCAGGGGAGGGAGGGCCCGATCTCATGGTCCGCCTCAGCCATCAAGGTGCCCCCAGGCCTCTTCGCTCTTTCGGCCTTGTCTTCTCGGTGTGACAATAGCCAGGGGAGGCCAGGCTCCACACAGCAGTCCCAGTATTCCCCGCGCTGGGTCATGAAGGTGGGCTGCCACCAAGGCAAGCAAGGAAGCGCAGCAGTCCTTCGGCATGCCTGCCCCTCGGTTCTATCATGCCTGATGATGGAGCCCTGCCACCCTCTCCGTCCCAGCCAGGCCTGTTCTGCTGAAGGCCGCGGCGTCTAGTGTCCAGGGGCTCTTCTGTACCTCCCCCTGGCTGGCCTCACCTTTAGTGTCACGCTCGCTGAACCCGGCAGTGGCACTACCTCCCACGCCGATCCACTCCGCAGGCCCTCGACTACCCCCAGGGGCACTCTCTCCTCCCTCTGCCCTGCAGCCAGGACCACGACTCCCTCCTCACCACTAAGCAGTCTTCGGCTGCAAGGGGGCCTCAGCTGCGGGTCCGTGTCCTCAGCTGGCTGCTCCGACGTACTGCGGTGGTCAGCACCTGCAGTTGCTACTTCAAGGGCCCCGGATTTACTCCGACACTCTTCAGCACCGATGTCGCCCCCGGGGTCTCGTTCTCCGAGCCTCAATGGTGGACCCGACGTTGGCAGGCGCTGCCCTAGGCCCTGGATTCCTTCGGAGTCCAGCAGCCCTTCACCGCACTTCCAGGCCCTCTACGTCACCTCTACTGCGTCGTTCTCCCGGCTGCATCAGATGAACTACGGCCGCCAGTCTTCACTCGCTGCCGGCTATTCCCATAGGTTATGGAAGTCGGGGTGCAGAGCGGAGGAGGCACCACCCGCCCCAGGCCTCTCCGTTCCAGCTTCACTCTCTCGCAGGTCCCACTCATTTGTCGGCAGCTAACCCACACAGTCCTCGCCAGGGCCCGGCCTTCTCAGCTCCGGAATCTTTTCGCGGCACCTCAGCTGTGAGACAAAACATTTCTCCCCCGTGTCGGCAGGGCGGCACCACCTCCTTAGTGCCACCATCTCGATCTCCCAGCTGGATATGGCAGGATGCATGTTAGGCCAGGATGGAGCTCTGAGCCAGGATGGAGCTCTGAGCTTACACATCCACCATGTTCGAGGTCTCAGCCACGCCCCCATAATGGACCATCAGTGTTATTGAAAAATGCAGTCTCTGTTAGATGGTCACAAACATGCTGTGGCCACACCGCTACAGACCTTTACATTTCAGCATATTTACATGTTTGGGCTGTCAAAGTATGAATATTGTAGCTGCCCACCTCTCAAATTACAATGGTTCAATGCCCTGTGCTGAATCCAGCTTTATTGTTCCCTACTTCCCTTGACGGAAAACATCATGACTGTGTATTAACCAGTGCCCACCACCTAAACCCTGTGTTGCTCGCAGTAAAGCTCCCATACTGAACTGTGATCTAGTATATTATTTTAATCATTACTTTACCAGAGATGACAAGGGAGCCTTGTTGCTGGCTATTCTCTTTGCACAATATATCCAGTTGTTGCACTCCCTTCACATGTGCTTGCCCTTCCACGTGTTACATTCTTACCACTCAGAAAACTGTGACTATCTCCACCAATTCCAAGTACACAATTGGAATTGTTCATGATTATTTTGGGCTCCTCTGGAAGCAGCAAGGGGTTCTCTTCCAAAATGGGTTTTGTTTTAGGGCTTGCTTGACGCTCTTCAATAGCCTTCAAAGGTTGCTGTTACTTGTCTGGTCACCAATCCACTGAATATAAAGTATTTAAGGGTAATGCTTATGATGACCGCACTGCTAAAAGGCTGTCAGATCCTCTGACTGAGATAACTCTGTATGTGTATGTTGTAATAAAACGTAGACTGGACCATGTAGTATCTTCAGGTATCTTTATTCAGGTAGGATGTTACAAGATGAGAGCCCCACCAGGAGCAGCCTCACTGCTGCTCAGCCCATCACCAACTGACTCTCACACACATGAACATTCCATTCACCAACATTCTCTCACACAGACACCCAGGCTGAGCAGCAGTATAACACATATCCTTCCTTTAAGGGAATACAAAAACTCTCAGAACAGTATCAGAACAAATGCAAGAAATAAATCACAAACATAGTTCTGAAAAGTAGCATGAAAATTAATGATGGCGAATTCATGCAGAAAGAATAAAATAGAAAGAAAGAGACACAGTAATACACCATCTCCCTTCTTATCACAACAGAACCCACACTCCCACACCAAAACTACCAACAAACCAAAGTACAAGAATCATGCAAGCTGGCCAGGCAAACACAAGAAAAGTACAAGGGTGTCAACCACAAAAGTGCGAAAACAACCATCCATTAAAGGAAAAAAAAAACAATATGTACGCGTGGAGGATATCCACACGGAACTTAATAACATCGCAACACCAAAATAATTGCAGAACTTCCCCCAACAACAAATTGGGCTGTGATGTGAGGAAGGGACTCCACACGGAACCAAAAACACGTCAGCTCGTCTTCACACTTGAAAAACATAGCGGCCATATTGTAGTTGTCAAAAGCGTGCATGTATACGTTCATTCTCAATGTATATCAAGTTTCCAATGCTGCTTTACATAAAATATTCTTTGGAATTAATTTATACTTTGGAATCATTTCCCCATACTTATTGTGCCCTGAATGGGCCTTGATTGATACGCTCTTGTTTCCATCCATATATGTTAGAGTCCTCCGTTTAGAATATTTTTGGAAAATTCCATTCGCAAGCTTTACAATTCCCAAGAACCAAGTGAATATAATAAAATGTGACACAATTAACAATAAAAATACTAATGATAATACAAAAACTGATCGCTACAAAAGGCACTGGAACTATTCTAATGCAGTAATTGAGTCTCCTAACGTACTGATTATATTTATGGCTTTTTCACCTTTTAGTCCCTTTTGACTCCCTCTACTGTCCCACATGGATCCACAATTCCTCTTCAGTGTTCAACCCCATTGGAATCCTGGTTCTAAGGTCCACTATGTATCTGGATTCCATTTGTCTTAAGGCTCTTACTTTGTCTCCCCCTCTCTCTTTATGCTGCACTTGGTCAATACAGAAAAATCTTGGTTTGTCTCCTCTACTCTCATGCATTTCTGCGAAATGTCTCGCCACTGGGTAGGTGTTATCCCGGTTGGTTATAGCTTTTACATGTTCTAAGACTCTCTTCTTAGCCTGGTGTACTGTGCTTCCGATATATTTTTTGCAGCTAGGGCACATCAGACAGTAAATTACAAAATCGGAGTTACTGATGAGCAATTTGGTGATTTTCTTGCTTTCCTTCTTTCCTGGTATCTCGTAATCTTTCACCTTCACGCTTCCTCTGCACGCCTTACATTTGGTGCAGGGAAAGAATCCCGTTATTCTAATATCTTTACTGATCTTGTCCTGGAAGTGACTGTGCACCAGAATATCTTTCAAGGAGACACTCTTTCTGTAAGTTATATCTGGCCTATCATGTAGCTCTTTTTCCAAAATCTGATCTGACTGTAGGATTCCCCAGTTTTTCTCAATTATTTCTCACACCTGTTTGGATTCTGACGAGAAGTTTAGGATTAACCTTGAATTATCTTTTGTGGTGTCTTCCTTTTGTCTTGGCCTTCTCCCTCCTCCATATATTAGAAGATCTTCTCTTCTCTTTTTATTTGCTTTTTCTCTGGCATTCCTCAATATTGCATGGGTGTAGCCTCTTGCCCTGAATCTGGACAGAGTCTCTCTCTCTGTTTTTATGTAATCAGATTCTAGTGTGCAATTTCGTTTAGATCTTAAAAGCTCACTATAGGGTATGCTGTTAATCAAACACTTGGGATGCTGACTTTCTGCGTGTAAGACTGTATTGCCTGCAGTGGGCTTCCTAAATAGTCTTGTACATAGCCGGTTGTCATCGACAAATACTGTCAGATCTAAAAAAGGTACTTCCGTTGTGCTCATTTCATAGGTGAATTTCAAATTGAATGCATTTTTGTTGAGATCTGCAATATATTGTTCTGCCTCAGACTGGGTAGCACGCCATACAATAAACAAATCGTCTATTTACCTTGCCCACAGAGCGATTTTTGCCACCCATTTCTCGTCATGTTCGACCCAGGCCACGTGCTTCTCCCACCAGCCTACGAAAAGGTTCACATAACTGGGGGCGAAGTACGCGCCCATCGTGTACATGTCTTTGCCAATACAGTTCTCCTGCAAATAAAAAGATATTATTTTTTAGGCAAAAGGAAGTCATTTGTAACAACATTTGATTGTGTTCTATACAGTTCAGTGGTCGTCTCTTAAGAAAATACTCCAATGCCATTAGTCCTTTATCATGGTCAATGCAAGTATACAGACTCGCTATGTCCATAGTTATCATGATGAAGTCTGTCTCCCATTGAATGCCTTGTATCAAACGAATGAGGTCGATGGTATCTTGTAAGAATGAGCTTAGGTCTCTGACTATTGGGGAGAGAAATTAGTCCACTTAGATTGACGCCTTTTCAAGGAGGCTTCCTTTGGATGATACGATTGGACGACCTGGTGGTCTCTCCTTATTTTTGTGCACTTTAGGTAAGTAATAGAAAGTCGGTATTACAGGATAGTCCACTTTTATGAATCTATATTCCTCTTCTGAGAGGATTCCCTCGTCTCGCCAGACCTTTGACATGGACTGAAATTCCACCATGCTGGTATTATATATGGTCCTGGAGGTTTTTATGTAATTCTCTGGGTCGCCTAATAATCTATGTGCTTCCTCTAAGTATTGTTCTTTTGTCAATATGACGATATTTCCGCCCTTGTCTGAGGGCTTAATGACTATATTACGGTCTTTCTGTAATGTCATGACGGCCAACTGCTCCTCCTTTTTTAGGTTGCATTTCTTATTACCTGTTTTTGTTGATTGATTCACTGTCCTTCTTAATTTATCCAGATTCTTAATCACAGTTTCATGAAAGCAATCTACTGTATCGAACTGTCCTTTTGGTATAAATCTTGATTTTGCTTTCAAGCTGCATTTTCCTCTTCTCTGTTCTATTCTGACATCTCTTAGGAATTCAACTGTATCATCCGACTCTTGTCTGTCTGTCCCATCAGATGTTGTTTCCAATTGATATAGGGTGGTTAATGTACTCAGGTCATTGCCAGTAAGAATGTCACATGGGGTATTTATCCCTCTTGGTGGAGTGAGACTTTGTTTTGGATTTTGCGAATACATTTCTTCAGTTTTAACTTTCGTACAAAGAGGTAGAGGTCTATTCGTGTCTGCGTATAGCCCCAATTCCTAGTGGGGCAAAAGGTTAACCCTTTCTGTAATACCGATGTTTCTGCAGACGTTAATTCCCGTTGGGATAGATTAATGATCATGAAATTATGTTTTTTCATTTGCAATAATATGTTTTCTTGTTCCTTGTACCTTTTGTTTTTGCTCCGGTATTTCCTTCTCTTTGTACTTCTCCTGATTTTGCTCCTACTGATTCTGGTGGTCGTGTCCTTGATGGATATCTTCGCCATGTCTCCTTGATGATTTGATACTCCTGTGGAAAATTTGTCCCCGAACTTGCTCCTGCTGCTTCTCTCCTCCTTATCGGATCAGACTCTGACTGGTCCGTCTCGACCTCAGATTCCGAGGTGTCTCTCACATCTACTGCCCTCAGGTTCCTAGTCTCCTGTAGGTTCCTACGCGGTGCATCATATTTTTTTTGCAAATGTTAGGACTCTCCCTGTTTCATAGTAGTCATCATCGGCCCAAACCCCGATGCCTGGAGCGACACCTGGTGGCCCCCCGCCCTCGGAAACCCGCCAACCCCCACGGACCACGCACGCAACCTGGGAATCATCCTGGACTCCGAGCTCAAAATGGACCGCCAGATCAACTCTGTCTCGTCTTCCTGCTTCCACACCCTCCGCCTCCTTCGTAAGACTTTCAAATGGATCCCCCTCGAACACCGAAAGACCGTCACTCACGCCCTGGTCACCAGCAGACTCGACTACGGCAACGCACTCGACGCCGGAATAAACAAAAACCGCACCCGCAAGCTACAGAACATCCAGAACGCCGCCGCAAGACTGGTCCTCAACCTGCCAAAACACTGCCACATCTCCCAGCACCTGCGCACACTCCACTGGCTCCCTGTCGAGGCGAGAATCACCTTCAAGATGCTCACCCACGCACAAAAGGACCTCCACGGCACCGGACCAGCATACCTGAACAGCCGACTCAAATTCCACGCACCCCAAAGGACCCTACGATCAGCCCAGCTCTCCTACGCCGTGGTCCCCCGCACCAGAAAGACCAGATCGGGAGGCCGCTCCTTCTCCTTCCTCGCGGCCAAAGCATGGAACGCCCTTCCGCTCCACCTCAGACAGACAACATCGCTCCCCATCTTCGCAAGAAACCTCAAAACCTGGCTCTTCGACAGACCCCCTCCTTGATGGATGGAACCTGCACCCGCCCCCCCACCCCTAGCGCCTTGAGACCCTTACGGGTGAGTAGTCGCGCTTTAACAAACCCGATTGATTGATAGTCCCTTTGATCTCTTGCGAACTTACTCTGTTTCCTTGATTTTATGTCATTTTCATAGGAGACTAGTCTTGTTTTCATTTGTGTTCTGAGTCGTTCAACTGTGTCTTTATCAGGATTCAATGTGATCTTTTCCTCTATTTTTTGTATTTCCTCCAATAGCTTGCTCCTATCACTTTTGGCATATTTGATGAGAATTTCCACTATGCCTTTTGCAGATTGTACAGTGAATTCCACCCATTCTTTTAATAATTCTGGATCTGGATTTTCATAGGACGGTATGGTGTAGATCCTGAGCCCTCTTGGGATCCTGTTCACATCCAGGTTACGTTGGAGTGAGGTTGCCTCCCACCACTTCCTTATTTCCTTTTCATATGTTCCTTCCAGGGAGGCAAATAATCCTTTTAGACATGTGGGACTTCTGTTGGTGTGTGTACCACCTTCTGCTCTGTCTATTGATCCAGTGCCACAAAACACTGATTCCGCTGCTTCTAAACGTTCTGCATCACTAAACATGCTGCTTGTGTATACAGTTCATAACAAGGCTACCACGCGTCTCTTTTCAACAATATAATCAGCCCCCATGCTGTTACTGCTATTAATGTTTTTTGCTACTGCGCTTAGGCCGCTGGAGTTCACTCACCCGAGCAAGTTCCTTAAACGGCTTTGCGTCCTCTGACCCGTCTCCGCTTTCGGAAATCTCCCCTCGGCAGTGTGCTCCCGGCTCCTCTCTTGCGCAATTGAACCTCCTGCGCCCTCTCAGGTCTTGGCAGCAGTTGCTGTTGGCACTATCATAGTGTGTGAATTCCGGACACAACAAGCGGCGGAGCACGTCGCCACTCTCACGTACTTCGTTGCAATCCTCCGTCACGGCTACCGCACTGAGCACAGCGGGTGCTCACAGCGTTTGTCAGCCAAGGTGACACGCAACAAATGTAATAAACATTAATTTTAAAGAGCCCTGAGTGCCCAGCGTTTTTGTGGAGACGAAAGTGTTTCGTAAGTCCGTCCTCGCGTGCTGTGAGCACCCGCTGTGCTGAGAGCGGTAGCCGTGACAGAGGTTTGCAACGAAATATATATATATTTGTTATATATCTGGAGAAGTGTGGCTCAATGGTTAGAGCGGCAGACCCTGATGCAGAGATCTGGCCCGGGACCAGGGTTCAATTCCCGCCTCGGCGGGTCTTGGGCTCAATTTCCTCGGACCTGATAATTCTCGCCTCGGTGCCTATTCTAATCATGGGTCCCACTCTGCAACTCTGGGCAATAGCTTGCTTAATCTCCACAACGGCCCCAACAGCGCTGGGATGCCTGGCTTCACCCTGGGGGTGCCCAGGAGTGGACATTTCACAGGGAAAAGCCAGGAAGGGTTCCACAGCGGTATGCGTACAGCGCCAGGACACCTCTTTGGGGGTATAAGTGCGCTTTACAAGTACAAATTTCATTTCATTCATTTCATTTCATATATATATATATATATAATATGTATTTTTCATTAACATACATTATTAATTAAAATACATTGGGGCTGATTAAAATTTTGTTTAACATATCACTACATCACAACTGCGACAGAAATATTTCCACCTTATTACAAGTGTCTAATACTATAAAGTTTGCAATGAGAGGGATGGGATATCTGTTACCTTGTGAGGTAATAAAATGTCAAACAACTTACAAATCATGAGTAGTATTTTTTTAACATTGTTTAGAAAAGGGTATGTTACTTTTACTTAGGCCATTACTCAATGTTGTGTGATGCCATTAAGGAAAATACAGAGGGACACTATTCCTTTTGTGTACAAGTAACTCCATGACAATGTGATAGATGGGCCATTCACCTTTAGTACAAGTGCCTTATATAGTATTCATTTTCAAATTATGTGTATGGGCTACATGTCACATTATGATGTGATAGCTATTCTGGCAAACATTTACTCACTATCTTTGTCTTTTGTGAAAGAGGGTACTTCTTCCCAAATGTCAGGGAGTACCCTGCCCACAAAGAAATATTTTAGATGTCATTGTTAAATTCAAGTGCATTGTGAATTGTTAACATTCCCTATTGGCTTAGCAGTTGGAAAGGTAACTTCTACAGCGAGGGCCTAGCTTGGCTCCGATAGTTCGTGTACTATAACTTTTACGATATTACATTAATATTCGAAATAAGACATGAAGGGGCATATTAGCAAGGGCACTATCGCCGCTTTAGCGGCACTTTTTGCCGCTAAAGCGGCGATATTCATATCGCCCTATCATCAAACTGTCTCTAACAGCAGTTAGCGACAGTTTGCGGGCATTAGCGCCCGTTTTTTACCGCTTTGCATGTCAGCGATATTTATCGCTAATGACATGCAAAGTGGGCGTTCCCGACGAACAAACCTGGGAAACACCCGCTAACAGGCCTATCGCCTATTAGCAAGGTGGCCATGGCCCCAGTTAGCGACGTGAAAAGTCGCGCTAACCGGGGTCATCGCCATTTATTTAACACCTGCAATTAGCAGGTGTTAGCCATACCTAACATGGGGGGTGGATTATGCTGATACGACCACAGGGTCATATCAGCAAGGTGTTCTCCCTTCTCCATGCAACATCGCTGGTTTTTCAGCGATGTTGGCCCATTTTCCCCGCTATCGCTGGAATATTCATCGCCATAGCGCTAATCGTTGCTAATACAGCGTTAGCGTGGCGATATATTCCAGCGATAGCCGGCGATAAAAAAAATCACGCTAAGCAGGGTTAGCGATGATTATCGCCTCTCCTCGCTAATATGCCCCGAAATGCTTAGTGACACCATCAATGTTTCACTCTGATTGTTATTGCCCTGGTTGACCGCACAGCTTCCCCAGGCTAAAGGGAGGTCCTCCATACCCTCACTAATGTTTGACTAATTTGTTTATGATCACAACATGCTTGGCTGGTAAAGTATTTTGCCAAATATTATAATTTACTGTTTGTTTAGCAACGCCACACCTTCGCCAGGGCCGGACTGGGAACCAACGCAACGCAACGCAAATTCCTGACATATCTGATTAAAAAAAATATTACTCAGCCCCAAAATAATGTTCCAGCCATATATATTTATAATCAAATATATACATAAATGTAGTTTTTGATCAGGCATTAGCTTTTATTATTAAAAGCTGTTCAGTAGCCTAGGGCACTTTGTTTTTAATTTATCTTAGGCAAAAATATGTTTAGAACAGTCATCAAACTTAAAATTTAGACACCCAAGGTGCAATAAAAATGTGGTTCTGCAGTAGCTTGTGTGTAAATCACTAATTTTCACATCATAGGTTTAAGAAAAACATTTCTTATGCTGGATGTGACTTTTAAAACCTTAGGGTCAGAGTGTGAAGTCACTCAAAATGTTATTAATAATTAACTGAATATAAATTCAAGTGTTTTTGATGTATGCCGCTTACCTGACTCTGCTGGCCCATATAGCTGTCTTTAGTTGGTCAGGATATCTAACTCTTCAAAAGTGAAGTTGGGGGCTATGCCACTTGCTCCTTCTGCCCTGGCCAGTCTCAGCAGAAGTAAATGAACAGCAATTGTTGAGGTCTGCTACACTTTATGGTTAGAAAGCAAGTGACCTAATTGTGTTAAAAAATGTGTACACATGCATGACAGAATTTCTGTCAGCATATGCTTACATGACAGACAGCAGATACCGTCAATCATGGACCATTATGAACTATGTGGACCATGGATTCCGAAAAAGGTAGGTACGGACTGCACTTTTTTTTATAAAACAGATTTTGAGTTTTATTGTAAATACAGTATTGAGCATATACAAGAAGTCACAGTGCATACATGTTTGATTTTTAAGCACAGTATAGCATACAGTGTTATTCTGCACATTGTGCTAAAGGTAATGCGCATTCGTGAGCATATTGCAGGCATCAGTTCTGCAATTGACAAAAAGAAACTGCTTGAGGACCATCTTTGAACATGCCCAAAGGACCAATATCTGATGTTATAGTTCTCTGTTATTGTATACCCTTATCAACTAAACAACCCCCCTCCCCCTTGGAACTAACTAACGGGGCAGCCTATTAACCCTTTGTGCAAAGGACCACAGGCGGACCCTCGCCTGTCTTTGGCGTCGAGTACACACATTATGTAAGCATTCACTTTATGGTATTGGAATGTTGTAAGGTGGTCAGGCATATTATATGAACCTTGCCTCCGTCTACACCTTCCCTATCTTGGTTACACTCCTCTCCGCTGTGTGTGTGTGTCACTGGATGTGGCTAATTTACTGGTGTGGCTGCGGGTGTAGCGTCTAAACTCCTGTGGGGTTCATCCTTGTTCAGAGCTTTGAAGGATTCCAGTAACACATCCCAGGACACGGCAATAGGTACTTTACGTAACCCTCACTTTCCTTCTCTTCGTATCGCCCCGCTGTCTGCCAGGCCCCAGTGTTCTAGTTCCTCCCTCCAAGCAGTCAGGGTTGGCGGTCTTGCTGATTTCCATTGTCTCGTTATGAGACGTTTCACTAATATGAGCACAAGATCTGCAAACCTTGCTTGCACTTTGTACCCCTTAGGGCATGGGTAAAGTCCTAGTAGACAGCTCCCCGCCGTAGTCCATGTGTGCCCACCCCACCACCTCACATAGCAAGCGTGTTATTTGTGCCTAGTATGAGGATACTGTGGGGCAAGACCACATCATATGGATGAAGTCGGCATCTTGTTCCACGCATCTAGGGCAGTTTGCCACTGCTGCAGGGAACTTCTGCGTGCAGTCGGTGCGGCGTAAGGTACGCTCTCCGGTAATCATTTATTGTATATACATTTAAAACGTGAATTGCTGGTGACTACCTTTCGGTGGGCAAGGATAGACGCCCATTCTTTGTCTGTGAGTACTTCCCCTATATCCGCATCCCACTTCGCCCGCAGCGTGCTTAGGGGTGAGGATAACTGCACCCTTATGCCCGTGTATAGCCACTTTGTCAAGTGTTGACCTGTGCCCATCAAGTGTAGCAAGTGTACTAATTCATGCGTTGGTGGCTCTAGCCCTTCAGGAGCCAATTCCCGCCTGACATATAGCGTTATGCTGGGATGTAGTAGGAACAGTGTATTGGTGAGACCTTGTTCATGAATGAAATCGGTATGACTCAGTAGAGAACCCTCACTGAATAATGCTCCAACAGTAGTCACTCCCTCTGTTTCCCATTTAGTAAGCTGGTGTCGCGTTATGACACCTGCAGGGGTAGGGAGTCCCATCAGTGGACTATTAGGCGCATCGGGCACTGTAGATGTTGTATATTTTAATGCCTGTTTCCAGTAATGTAGTGCCACCTTTAGCAATGGTGGGGTTGCGGCTAGAGCTGATCTCCTGGGATACAATAGGGTATGCAGTGCTCCTCGCGCGATCATAACAGGTGTGAATGCAATTTCTTGCAGTAGGCAAGCCATTGTAGTTGACTCGTCATATAGAAGGCCCTGAAATATGGGGCCCCCAAACCACATGAGTCTGCTGGCATTTGGAGCTTTGTTAGGGTGAATCGGCGCCTCCCTGTACCCCATATTAGTTCCAGTAATATGTAATTCAATAGTTTAAAAACTGTGGGAGAGATCACTATTGGGAGAGTAGTAAAATGCAGCATGACTATTTTGGCTATAGCCAGACGTCCTGCTACTGACAACGGGAGTGATATCCAGAATGCTGTCTGGGATCGCAGGGAAGCAATTGGTTTCTGCACATTCCCATCTAGGGTGCCTTGTTGTGTTTTATATATTCGCATCCCTAGGTATTTGAAAGTATCGGAGGCTACCTCCAGCTCCTCTCCTCCAAAGTGGATTGTTCTGGGTGGGGTATTTCCCAAAAGGGGAAGGCGAGGGATTTATCAAAATTTATGGCCAGGCCAGAAAGCTTGTGAAACTGGGCGAAGATTTGGGTGACAGTATGGAACCCGCATTGCAGATCTCTTACGTATAGTAAAATATCGTCTGCGTACAGGGATAGGGCATGTGTCGTTTGCCCAAGTGGTATACCCCACTCTACTGCATCGTCGCGTAGTGTTTGTGCTAGAGGTTCTAAGGCAAGCACAAATAGTATGGGAGACAATGAGCATCCATGTCGTGTACCCCTTTGTATCGTGTATGGGCTTGAAATGTGTGCCCCTGTCAGTGGCGGCTGGTGACATTTGAAAGTGGTGAGGCGTAAAATAATTGTCATACTGCACCGCAGCGAGCAAAGAGTGGACATATGGTGCATTTTCAAGCAAATTTGAGAAAGCAGGAAGGTTCATGTGGATATCCTAATTCTATCAGCAGCTAGGTCGCAAAGCAGAAGGGGCTTTTAACAACTTAAGCATTTTTCATGCTTTTTTTAATTCAAATTAGAGAGTTTCAATATGATTTAAAAAGAAGACTCCTAAAAAACACTGTTGCTGCACCCTGTAAGAGACAAGGTAGTATAGAAACTTACAACACTTTCTATAAGTAGTACCTGAGAGGACGTGAAGAAAGAGTTATGACATGAAATAGGCAAACACGTTTTAGTGATTGATTGTCACTAGAACAAAGGTCATTAAATGCGCTTAAAAGGGGTGGTGCAGGCTCAGGAGTAACATTAAGAAATATTATCTGGCTGACGTTTCAAGTCTCCCCGAACTTGCAGTCTTTCTATAATATGCCAACAACCGACCTCCATAATGATGCTTTTACACCTTAGTTTCACGAAATGGCAAATAAACTTTAGAATGAGAAACACGCTGTGCGACGATACAAACTGTGAATGAATTATTGACAATTCTGCACAATCCCCCGGAGGAACTCAGGATGAAAATGGTACGAAGAGATGACAAACTATCGGACGACTTGGAAACCCCTGGTCCGCGATGCTTTACGTGTTCACAAGGGGCCCGGGACCCAAGAGGGGTGTCTGGGGTGGGGGTGATTTGCGTGTGATATTGAATAGATGCTTATGTTTTGTTCCTAAACCTACATCTGCATATTTTTTTCACCTTGCCGTCGCCGAACAAACTAACGCAGTGCAGTAATGGGAAACAGACTAAGCCTGGAAACTATAAAACAGTGGTAGTCTTACTGCCGCGCCACACGGACGTTTGGAAACTGGGGGTAAGAAATGTGCCGGATACATCGGCATCAAACTACGCACTTTCCCTGGTAACTGGAACTGTACAAGGAATGAAAAAGATGCCGCGACACGCAACTCTGACATATATTATCACTTTATTAACAATTACTTCCACTGCCGAGACCTAGTGCTGGAAAAATACACCCAGAAAAGTGCCTTTTAAATGTGTTGCTTGAATGAATTTTGCCCATAGCTATGATGGCAGTACGGAAAGGTAACACATTCTATACATTTCCTGCCTGCTGTTTACACATAAATCCTTCATGTTCTTCATCTTTACCCTTCTAATTTGATACTGCTGTTTCCCTTATCCTGTAACACCGAAATAAGTTTGGTGACTTATTAATCATGCCCATTTGACAATCATGACTTACAAAATCAAAGACACATATTTAAACCAACAATTGGTTGCAATAAAGACTGAATACCAAGAGCGTTACCGAGTTCACATGACCTAGAATGTCTATAAAGCAATGTATAGGGCAAACCCCATGGTCCTCGTGCAGCTATGGTGCAGCAGGTAAAGTGACATTGCAGCTAGATTATCTCGTCCTTTACAACCAATTGGGAGCTGGTGGGACAATTTTCACATACTGATGGCACAAAGCCAGGGCTTTAAGTGGGCCGGGTCTCACCGGCTCTGAGCACCGGTAGTTTTTTTAGAGAGGCCTCGAAACGGGTCTCTATCGGGCTCTGTTTTGTGCCCTGGAGGCGGTCCGTTTTTTTCCGGACTGCAGTGACAGCAGGCACATCAATGTGCGCGTGCTCACACTGCTCCGTTTTTTTCGGGACTTCAGTGATAGCAGGCACATCCATGTGCGCGTACTCACACTGCTCTTCTCACTAGTGGAGAAGTTACGGACGTCATGCCACTGATGCCAGGTGAGCGTTGTAAGAGAAGGGAAATCCTTTAAAGAGTCATTTTCTCTCTGGATTTCCCTTCTCTTTTTGATACGCAGGAGCAGCAACATCGTCGTGGTGTCAGCAGGGCTTTAAGTGGAAGCTTTTTCAATATTATATACAACAAGCCATAGTTGCTGCTTATTTATCTTATGCAACTAACAACCATTGACAAAGCCAATAGTCCTGCCTTGTTGTAGGTATGATGTTACTTGTTGTATCATACATATATCTAGATGCTATGACAGAAACAGCAAAATACAAGTCGGGCGGCACACTATGCTAAGCACAGATTTTTAGCTTATGTGTTTTTAAGCCTCGCCCTTAATTACATTGGCCACGCCCCTTTGAGAGACCCCCCAGTTTTTTCATTCCACTTAAAGCCCTGCACAAAGCAACCTTATTTTGCCCCTGCTAGCTACAGTAAAAGCTCTCGATTACTAATATGGAAACTTTAAAAAAATAATATTTCGTCCACAAAGACACTGTAGACCAGATCGCTTTGCATGTTTTCTCTCGTGAAGAGAAACTACAAAATGTGCTCACTCCTTTGTAGCAATCCTGCATATTTTTCAAGACAACTCCCCATCCCGCCACCCCCATCACTAACATGTTTGCATTGATTTGTTCCAGTCTTGAAGATACATGCAATTTATCTATGCGCTCTCATTAGAATACGGGCGGTAGACTACACTAATAGTCAATGACGTTTTGTCTTGATTGAATTTTTCAAGAGAACACAAAAGAACCTCGCCATTAAAATAGTCCTTTCTTCTCCAGCATGAAGGCGAAAGGTTTTTAAAGTGTTGTGATGTTCAGTAATGATCCTCTATCTAAATTATCATTGGTGACAAACTCACAAAGCACTTTTTTTTTTTCGAAGACACTAAGGGGCCGATTCCGATCTCGGTCGGAGGCGCACCCAATACCATTCGGTCGGGAAAAAAGCCATGCGAATGCCTGTTTCCCGACCGATCCGTACAGCACACCGAACGAGTAAGTACGATGCGCACAACAGCACAGAATCCGGCCGAGTCGTACTCACCCAATCCAGGTCCTGTCCTCCGACCGAGGCGAATCCGGAAACGCAGAATCGAGTCGCACGGAAGCCAAAATGCAGCCCCGTCCGGCCAAACAAGTACGATGCGCTTTCCGTATGCGCCGAACCCGTCGCTACGCATGGCACGTCAAAGCATCCGGGAGAGGCGCACATAAGCTCCGATTCGCGCCACAACACGATCCACGGCTACGAGGCGAACACGCCAGCGACGAGGACGACGCGAAGCGACGAGGACGACGCGAAGCAACGAGAAAGACGAACGACACGAACCAACCATGAATCCCTTCGTCCCGATCATACCAATATTCTACATTTACTACCGGAACAGGCACGGACGCGTACGGCGCAGAAGGTAAGTCAGACACCAACCACAAAACACATACAACACGTACACGACACATCACACACACACAGAGGGATGCAGAATTTACTTACACCAGCAACAGCAGCACCATAGGGGCGGGATGCCCATCACCAATGCCACATATGCACACAGGGGCCTGAATGCGCACCACCACCCCTACCCAGGGGGGCCGGATGCCAACCACCACTACCACCCTTAGCCAGGGGGTGCCAGATGCCCACCACCACTACCACCCTTACCCAGGGGGCTGGATGCCTACCACTACTACCACCCTTAGCCATGGGGGTGCCAGATGCCTACCACTACTACCACCCTTACCCAGGGGGGCTGGATGCCTACCACTACTACCACCCTTACCCAGGGGGCTGGATGCCTACCACTACTACCACCCTTAGCCATGGGGGTGCCAGATGCCTACCACTACTACCACCCTAAGCCAGGGGGATGGATGCCTACCACTACTACCACCCTTAGCCATGGGGGTGCCAGATGCCTACCACTACTACCACCCTTACCCAGGGGGGGCTGGATGCCTACCACTACTACCACCCTTAGCCATGGGGGTGCCAGATGCCTACCACTACTACCACCCTAAGCCAGGGGGGCTGGATGCCTACCACTACTACCACCCTTAGCCAGGGGGGTGCCAGATGCCTACCACCACTACCACCCTTACCCAGGGGGGCTGGATGCCTACCACTACTACCACCCTTACCCAAAGGGTGCCAGATGCCTACCACTACTACCACCCTTAGCCATGGGGGTGCCAGATGCCCACCACCACTACCACCCTTACCCAGGGGGGGCTGGATGCCTACCACTACTACCACCCTTACCCAGGGGGTGCCAGATGCCTACCACTACTACCACCCTTACCCAGGGGGGGCTGGATGCCTACCACTACTACCACCCTTAGCCATGGGGGTGCCAGATGCCGACCACCACTACCACCCTTACCCAGGGGGGGCTGGATGCCTACCACTACTACCACCCTTACCCAAAGGGTGCCAGATGCCTACCACTACTACCACCCTTACCCAGGGGGTGCCAGATGCCTACCACTACTACCACCCTTACCCAGGGGGGGCTGGATGCCTACCACTACTACCACCCTTAGCCATGGGGGTGCCAGATGCCTACCACTACTACCACCCTAAGCCAGGGGGGCTGGATGCCTACCACTACTACCACCCTTAGCCAGGGGAGTGCCAGATGCCTACCACCACTACCACACTTACCCAGGGGGGGCTGGATGCCTACCACTACTACCACCCTTACCCAGGGGGAGCCAGATGCCTACCTCTACTACCACCCTTACCCAGGGGGGGCTGGATGCCTACCACTACTACCACCCTTAGCCAGGGGGGTGCCAGATGCCCACCACCACTACCACCCTTACCCAGGGGGGGCTGGATGCCTACCACTACTACCACCCTTACCCAGGGGGTGCCAGATGCCTACCACTACTACCACCCTTACCCCGGGGGGGCTGGATGCCTACCACTACTACCACCCTTAGCCATGGGGGTGCCAGATGCCTACCACTACTACCACCCTTACCCAGGGGGGGCTGGATGTCTACCACTACTACCACCCTTACCCAGGGGGGGCTGGATGCCTACCACTACTACCACCCTTAGCCATGGGGGTGCCAGATGCCTACCACTACTACCACCCTAAGCCAGGGGGCTGGATGCCTCACCACTACCACCCTTAGCCATGGGGGTGCCAGATGTCTACCACTACTACCACCCTAAGCCAGGGGGGCTGGATGCCTACCACTACTACCACCCTTAGCCAGGGGGGCTGGATGCCTACCACTACTACCACCCTTACCCAGGGGGGGCTGGATGCCTACCACCAACACCACCCCCACTCATAGGATGGACAATGCATGACACAACCAGCACACCACAACCTAGGGAATGCAAGAAAAAGACATCCCCCCAACACCATGACAAGCGTGTGTAGACTGTGTCAAATGCCTACAACACTGAACATGACTTTGAACATACAATGTGACCCCCTATCACATGTGCCACACATATATGTGTGTGGCCCCCACAATGCAAGCAGGCCATGACCATTGTGGCAATGGGGTCCAAACCCCCATCATCACAGTGACCAAAATGTAAGTGTGGGGTCCATAGCTGAAGCACATTTTGAACAGTGTGGCAATGGGGTCCAAACCCCCATCATCACAGTGACCAAAATGTAAGTGTGGGGTCCATAGCTGAAGCACATTTTGAACATTGTGGCAATGGGGTCCAAACCCCCATCATCACAGTGACCAAAATGTAAGTGTGGGGTCCATAGCTGAAGCACATTTTGAACATTGTGGCAATGGGGTCCAAACCCCCATCATCACAGTGACCAAAATGTAAGTGTGGGGTCCATAGCTGAAGCACATTTTGAACATTGTGGCAATGGGGTCCAAACCCCCATCATCACAGTGACCAAAATGTAAGTGTGGGGCCCATAGCTGAAGCACATTTTGAACATTGTGGCAATGGGGTCCAAACCCCCATCATCACAGTGACCAAAATGTAAGTGTGGGGTCCATAGCTGAAGCACATTTTGAACAGTGTGGCAATGGGGTCCAAACCCCCATCATCACAGTGACCAAAATGTAAGTGTGGGGTCCATGGCTGAAGCACATTTTGAACATTGTGGCAATGGGGTCCAAACCCCCATCATCACAGTGACCAAAAGGTAAGTGTGGGGTCCATGGCTGAAGCACATTTTGAACAGTGTGGCAATGGGGTCCAAACCCACATCATCACAGTGACCAAAATGTAAGTGTGGGGTCCATAGCTGAAGCACATTTTGAACATTGTGGCAATGGGGTCCAAACCCCCATCATCACAGTGACCAAAATGTAAGTGTGGAGTCCATAGCTGAAGCACATTTTGAACATTGTGGCAATGGGGTCCAAACCCCCATCATCACAGTGACCAAAATGTAAGTGTGGGGTCCATAGCTGAAGCACATTTTGAACATTGTGGCAATGGGGTCCAAACCCCCATCATCACAGTGACCAAAATGTAAGTGTGGGGCCCATAGCTGAAGCACATTTTGAACATTGTGGCAATGGGGTCCAAACCCCCATCATCACAGTGACCAAAATGTAAGGGTGGGGTCCATAGCTGAAGCACATTTTGAACATTGTGGCAATGGGGTCCAAACCCCCATCATCACAGTGACCAAAAGGTAAGTGTGGGGTCCATAGCTGAAGCACATTTTGAACAGTGTGGCAATGGGGTCCAAACCCCCATCATCACAGTGACCAAAATGTAAGTGTGGGGTCCATAGCTGAAGCACATTTTGAACAGTGTAGCAATGGGGTCCAAACCCCCATCATCACAGTGACCAAAATGTAAGTGTGGGGTCCATAGCTGAAGCACATTTTGAACATTGTGGCAATGGGGTCCAAACCCCCATCATCACAGTGACCAAAATGTAAGTGTGGGGTCCATAGCTGAAGCACATTTTGAACATTGTGGCAATGGGGTCCAAACCCCCATCATCACAGTGACCAAAATGTAAGTGTGGGGCCCATAGCTGAAGCACATTTTGAACATTGTGGCAATGGGGTCCAAACCCCATCATCACAGTGACCAAAATGTAAGTGTTGACAAAGAAAAAGCTGCAACTGCCAAACTGCATGGATGATTCCTGGTCACAGAACATAAAACACATCAGTGGCAAAGTAGTGCATGTGTCCCATTGCAACATAAATTGGGGGAGGCAAATACTGCAGTGCAAATAACACATACCTTTGGCCATGTGCAGACAAACAACACCCATGGGAGCTGACACTGTCAACATTCATCAATGACACAATGACAGAAGTGACCATCAGAATGCAGACCCACATATTTGCACCAATGGGCACACAAATGCAGATACCCTGTGGAGACTGTAGATGTGAGGTGAACAGATACCAAACCATGGCAGCAATGGGACACACAAACCATGATCATTGTGCTGACCGATGACCTAGGAGTCCCAGGGACAGCAGGGGAAACCCACCAAACTACATACAGCCAATGGCACACCCAAGATATGCCAATGCAGTGGTGCAGATGCACAAACACAAACAGGCAGACCCACACTGCACATCATACACAACAGGTGAGGGGGGGTGCCAGTGTCCCCAGGCAACCACACAACACATGAGGAGACCTGAATACCAATCATACAGATGTGCATACAGTGCCACACAAAAGTAACTCATGGATCCAAATCCCCTATGTGGGCAAGCAGGCATTGTCAGATGAGAGGGAGCACAAATCACACATGTCACACAGGCACGTAGGAACAGCAACTGACACAGCAAGACACAGACACACCACAGCACTACCCCCAGGGCCCCCACAATGTGGTGACCCTGGGCTGCATTACAATCCCACTGTGATGACAAAGCTAAATGTCGTTCACACTGTGAACCGATACAAAAGGGGATGATGGACGAAACGTTTGAGCCAATCAAACACTCACCCCCAGTCAACTGATCTGGGTTTAATCCATCATCATTCTTTAGCTCACTCCACCACCCCAGTTCAGACATGGCCATATGCAAATCAGTCTGACCCTGTGCCTCATGGGAACAGTCCAGCCCGAACTGCCAAGCCATGTCTTCCCTGGACCGGAAACAAGCATCCTAGGACCGGTTTCTGGCATTCCAGCCGTCATCAGCCAGGCTTGCTTGAATCCAGTGGCAAAGTGAGCAAGGGACCCACGTCTGGGCATACCCCCGCCAACTTAGGGCGACCAAAGCGATACAAAAGGGGATGATGGACGGAACGTTTGAGCCAATCAAACACTCACCCCCAGTCAACTGATCTGGGTTTAATCCATCATCATTCTTTAGCTCACTCCACCACCCCAGTTCAGACATGGCCATATGCAAATCAGTCTGACCCTGTGCCTCATGGGAACAGTCCAGCCCGAACTGCCAAGCCATGTCTTCCCTGGACCGGAAACAAGCATCCTAGGACCGGTTTCTGGCATTCCAGCCGTCATCAGCCAGGCTTGCTTGAATCCAGTGGCAAAGTGAGCAAGGGACCCACGTCTGGGCATACCCCCGCCAACTTAGGGCGACCAAAGCGATACAAAAGGGGATGATGGACGGAACGTTTGAGCCAATCAAACACTCACCCCCAGTCAACTGATCTGGGTTTAATCCATCATCATTCTTTAGCTCACTCCACCACCCCAGTTCAGACATGGCCATATGCAAATCAGTCTGACCCTGTGCCTCATGGGAACAGTCCAGCCCGAACTGCCAAGCCATGTCTTCCCTGGACCGGAAACAAGCATCCTAGGACCGGTTTCTGGCATTCCAGCCGTCATCAGCCAGGCTTGCTTGAATCCAGTGGCAAAGTGAGCAAGGGACCCACGTCTGGGCATACCCCCGCCAACTTAGGTCGACCAAAGCGATACAAAAAGGGATGATGGACGGAACGTTTGAGCCAATCAAACACTCACCCCCAGTCAACTGATCTGGGTTTAATCCATCATCATTCTTTAGCTCACTCCACCACCCCAGTTCAGACATGGCCATATGCAAATCAGTCTGACCCTGTGCCTCATGGGAACAGTCCAGCCCGAACTGCCAAGCCATGTCTTCCCTGGACCGGAAACAAGCATCCTAGGACCGGTTTCTGGCATTCCAGCCGTCATCAGCCAGGCTTGCTTGAATCCAGTGGCAAAGTGAGCAAGGGACCCACGTCTGGGCATACCCCCGCCAACTTAGGGCGACCAAAGCGATACAAAAGGGGATGATGGACGGAACGTTTGAGCCAATCAAACACTCACCCCCAGTCAACTGATCTGGGTTTAATCCATCATCATTCTTTAGCTCACTCCACCACCCCAGTTCAGACATGGCCATATGCAAATCAGTCTGACCCTGTGCCTCATGGGAACAGTCCAGCCCGAACTGCCAAGCCATGTCTTCCCTGGACCAGAAACAAGCATCCTAGGACCGGTTTCTGGCATTCCAGCCGTCATCAGCCAGGCTTGCTTGAATCCAGTGGCAAAGTGAGCAAGGGACCCACGTCTGGGCATACCCCCGCCAACTTAGGGCGACCAAAGCGATACAAAAGGGGATGATGGACGGAACGTTTGAGCCAATCAAACACTCACCCCCAGTCAACTGATCTGGGTTTAATCCATCATCATTCTTTAGCTCACTCCACCACCCCAGTTCAGACATGGCCATATGCAAATCAGTCTGACCCTGTGCCTCATGGGAACAGTCCAGCCCGAACTGCCAAGCCATGTCTTCCCTGGACCGGAAACAAGCATCCTAGGACCGGTTTCTGGCATTCCAGCCGTCATCAGCCAGGCTTGCTTGAATCCAGTGGCAAAGTGAGCAAGGGACCCACGTCTGGGCATACCCCCACCAACTTAGGGCGACCAAAGCGATACAAAAGGGGATGATGGACGGAACGTTTGAGCCAATCAAACACTCACCCCCAGTCAACTGATCTGGGTTTAATCCATCATCATTCTTTAGCTCACTCCACCACCCCAGTTCAGACATGGCCATATGCAAATCAGTCTGGCCATATGCAAATCAGTCTGACCCTGTGCCTCATGGGAACAGTCCAGCCCGAACTGCCAAGCCATGTCTTCCCTGGACCGGAAACAAGCATCCTAGGACCGGTTTCTGGCATTCCAGCCGTCATCAGCCAGGCTTGCTTGAATCCAGTTGCAAAGTGAGCAAGGGACCCACGTCTGGGCATACCCCCGCCAACCTAGGGCGACCAAAGCGATACAAAAGGGGATGATGGACGGAACGTTTGAGCCAATCAAACACTCACCCCCAGTCAACTGATCTGGGTTTAATCCACCACCCGAGTTCAGACATGGCCATATGCAAATCAGTCTGACCCTGTGCCTCATGGGAACAGTCCAGCCCGAACTGCCAAGCCATGTCTTCCCTGGACCGGAAACAAGCATCCTAGGACCGGTTTCTGGCATTCCAGCCGTCATCAGCCAGGCTTGCTTGAATCCAGTGGCAAAGTGAGCAAGGGACCCACGTCTGGGCATACCCCCGCCAACTTAGGGCGACCAAAGCGATACAAAAGGGGATGATGGACGGAACGTTTGAGCCAATCAAACACTCACCCCCAGTCAACTGATCTGGGTTTAATAAATCATCATTCTTTAGCTCACTCCACCACCCCAGTTCAGACATGGCCATATGCAAATCAGTCTGACCCTGTGCCTCATGGGAACAGTCCAGCCCGAACTGCCAAGCCATGTCTTCCCTGGACCGGAAACAAGCATCCTAGGACCGGTTTCTGGCATTCCAGCCGTCATCAGCCAGGCTTGCTTGAATCCAGTGGCAAAGTGAGCAAGGGACCCACGTCTGGGCATACCCCCGCCAACTTAGGGCGACCAAAGCGATACAAAAGGGGATGATGGACGGAACGTTTGAGCCAATCAAACACTCACCCCCAGTCAACTGATCTGGGTTTAATCCATCATCATTCTTTAGCTCACTCCACCACCCCAGTTCAGACATGGCCATATGCAAATCAGTCTGACCCTGTGCCTCATGGGAACAGTCCAGCCCGAACTGCCAAGCCATGTCTTCCCTGGACCGGAAACAAGCATCCTAGGACCGGTTTCTGGCATTCCAGCCGTCATCAGCCAGGCTTGCTTGAATCCAGTGGCAAAGTGAGCAAGGGACCCACGTCTGGGCATACCCCCGCCAACTTAGGGCGACCAAAGCGATACAAAAGGGGATGATGGACGGAACGTTTGAGCCAATCAAACACTCACCCCCAGTCAACTGATCTGGGTTTAATCCATCATCATTCTTTAGCTCACTCCACCACCCCAGTTCAGACATGGCCATATGCAAATCAGTCTGACCCTGTGCCTCATGGGAACAGTCCAGCCCGAACTGCCAAGCCATGTCTTCCCTGGACCGGAAACAAGCATCCTAGGACCGGTTTCTGGCATTCCAGCCGTCATCAGCCAGGCTTGCTTGAATCCAGTGGCAAAGTGAGCAAGGGACCCACGTCTGGGCATACCCCCACCAACTTAGGGCGACCAAAGCGATACAAAAGGGGATGATGGACGGAACGTTTGAGCCAATCAAACACTCACCCCCAGTCAACTGATCTGGGTTTAATCCATCATCATTCTTTAGCTCACTCCACCACCCCAGTTCAGACATGGCCATATGCAAATCAGTCTGACCCTGTGCCTCATGGGAACAGTCCAGCCCGAACTGCCAAGCCATGTCTTCCCTGGACCGGAAACAAGCATCCTAGGACCGGTTTCTGGCATTCCAGCCGTCATCAGCCAGGCTTGCTTGAATCCAGTGGCAAAGTGAGCAAGGGACCCACGTCTGGGCATACCCCCGCCAACCTAGGGCGACCAAAGCGATACAAAAGGGGATGATGGACGGAACGTTTGAGCCAATCAAACACTCACCCCCAGTCAACTGATCTGGGTTTAATCCACCACCCGAGTTCAGACTTGGCCATATGCAAATCAGTCTGACCCTGTGCCTCATGGGAACAGTCCAGCCCGAACTGCCAAGCCATGTCTTCCCTGGACCGGAAACAAGCATCCTAGGACCGGTTTCTGGCATTCCAGCCGTCATCAGCCAGGCTTGCTTGAATCCAGTGGCAAAGTGAGCAAGGGACCCACGTCTGGGCATACCCCCGCCAACTTAGGGCGACCAAAGCGATACAAAGGGGATGATGGACGGAACGTTTGAGCCAATCAAACACTCACCCCCAGTCAACTGATCTGGGTTTAATCCATCATCATTCTTTAGCTCACTCCACCACCCCAGTTCAGACATGGCCATATGCAAATCAGTCTGACCCTGTGCCTCATGGGAACAGTCCAGCCCGAACTGCCAAGCCATGTCTTCCCTGGACCGGAAACAAGCATCCTAGGACCGGTTTCTGGCATTCCAGCCGTCATCAGCCAGGCTTGCTTGAATCCAGTGGCAAAGTGAGCAAGGGACCCACGTCTGGGCATACCCCCGCCAACTTAGGGCGACCAAAGCGATACAAAAGGGGATGATGGACGGAACGTTTGAGCCAATCAAACACTCACCCCCAGTCAACTGATCTGGGTTTAATCCATCATCATTCTTTAGCTCACTCCACCACCCCAGTTCAGACATGGCCATATGCAAATCAGTCTGACCCTGTGCCTCATGGGAACAGTCCAGCCCGAACTGCCAAGCCATGTCTTCCCTGGACCGGAAACAAGCATCCTAGGACCGGTTTCTGGCATTCCAGCCATCATCAGCCAGGCTTGCTTGAATCCAGTGGCAAAGTGAGCAAGGGACCCACGTCTGGGCATACCCCCGCCAACTTAGGTCGACCAAAGCGATACAAAAAGGGATGATGGACGGAACGTTTGAGCCAATCAAACACTCACCCCCAGTCAACTGATCTGGGTTTAATCCATCATCATTCTTTAGCTCACTCCACCACCCCAGTTCAGACATGGCCATATGCAAATCAGTCTGACCCTGTGCCTCATGGGAACAGTCCAGCCCGAACTGCCAAGCCATGTCTTCCCTGGACCGGAAACAAGCATCCTAGGACCGGTTTCTGGCATTCCAGCCGTCATCAGCCAGGCTTGCTTGAATCCAGTGGCAAAGTGAGCAAGGGACCCACGTCTGGGCATACCCCCGCCAACTTAGGGCGACCAAAGCGATACAAAAGGGGATGATGGACGGAACGTTTGAGCCAATCAAACACTCACCCCCAGTCAACTGATCTGGGTTTAATCCATCATCATTCTTTAGCTCACTCCACCACCCCAGTTCAGACATGGCCATATGCAAATCAGTCTGACCCTGTGCCTCATGGGAACAGTCCAGCCCGAACTGCCAAGCCATGTCTTCCCTGGACCAGAAACAAGCATCCTAGGACCGGTTTCTGGCATTCCAGCCGTCATCAGCCAGGCTTGCTTGAATCCAGTGGCAAAGTGAGCAAGGGACCCACGTCTGGGCATACCCCCGCCAACTTAGGGCGACCAAAGCGATACAAAAGGGGATGATGGACGGAACGTTTGAGCCAATCAAACACTCACCCCCAGTCAACTGATCTGGGTTTAATCCATCATCATTCTTTAGCTCACTCCACCACCCCAGTTCAGACATGGCCATATGCAAATCAGTCTGACCCTGTGCCTCATGGGAACAGTCCAGCCCGAACTGCCAAGCCATGTCTTCCCTGGACCGGAAACAAGCATCCTAGGACCGGTTTCTGGCATTCCAGCCGTCATCAGCCAGGCTTGCTTGAATCCAGTGGCAAAGTGAGCAAGGGACCCACGTCTGGGCATACCCCCACCAACTTAGGGCGACCAAAGCGATACAAAAGGGGATGATGGACGGAACGTTTGAGCCAATCAAACACTCACCCCCAGTCAACTGATCTGGGTTTAATCCATCATCATTCTTTAGCTCACTCCACCACCCCAGTTCAGACATGGCCATATGCAAATCAGTCTGGCCATATGCAAATCAGTCTGACCCTGTGCCTCATGGGAACAGTCCAGCCCGAACTGCCAAGCCATGTCTTCCCTGGACCGGAAACAAGCATCCTAGGACCGGTTTCTGGCATTCCAGCCGTCATCAGCCAGGCTTGCTTGAATCCAGTTGCAAAGTGAGCAAGGGACCCACGTCTGGGCATACCCCCGCCAACCTAGGGCGACCAAAGCGATACAAAAGGGGATGATGGACGGAACGTTTGAGCCAATCAAACACTCACCCCCAGTCAACTGATCTGGGTTTAATCCACCACCCGAGTTCAGACATGGCCATATGCAAATCAGTCTGACCCTGTGCCTCATGGGAACAGTCCAGCCCGAACTGCCAAGCCATGTCTTCCCTGGACCGGAAACAAGCATCCTAGGACCGGTTTCTGGCATTCCAGCCGTCATCAGCCAGGCTTGCTTGAATCCAGTGGCAAAGTGAGCAAGGGACCCACGTCTGGGCATACCCCCGCCAACTTAGGGCGACCAAAGCGATACAAAAGGGGATGATGGACGGAACGTTTGAGCCAATCAAACACTCACCCCCAGTCAACTGATCTGGGTTTAATAAATCATCATTCTTTAGCTCACTCCACCACCCCAGTTCAGACATGGCCATATGCAAATCAGTCTGACCCTGTGCCTCATGGGAACAGTCCAGCCCGAACTGCCAAGCCATGTCTTCCCTGGACCGGAAACAAGCATCCTAGGACCGGTTTCTGGCATTCCAGCCGTCATCAGCCAGGCTTGCTTGAATCCAGTGGCAAAGTGAGCAAGGGACCCACGTCTGGGCATACCCCCGCCAACTTAGGGCGACCAAAGCGATACAAAAGGGGATGATGGACGGAACGTTTGAGCCAATCAAACACTCACCCCCAGTCAACTGATCTGGGTTTAATCCATCATCATTCTTTAGCTCACTCCACCACCCCAGTTCAGACATGGCCATATGCAAATCAGTCTGACCCTGTGCCTCATGGGAACAGTCCAGCCCGAACTGCCAAGCCATGTCTTCCCTGGACCGGAAACAAGCATCCTAGGACCGGTTTCTGGCATTCCAGCCGTCATCAGCCAGGCTTGCTTGAATCCAGTGGCAAAGTGAGCAAGGGACCCACGTCTGGGCATACCCCCGCCAACTTAGGGCGACCAAAGCGATACAAAAGGGGATGATGGACGGAACGTTTGAGCCAATCAAACACTCACCCCCAGTCAACTGATCTGGGTTTAATCCATCATCATTCTTTAGCTCACTCCACCACCCCAGTTCAGACATGGCCATATGCAAATCAGTCTGACCCTGTGCCTCATGGGAACAGTCCAGCCCGAACTGCCAAGCCATGTCTTCCCTGGACCGGAAACAAGCATCCTAGGACCGGTTTCTGGCATTCCAGCCGTCATCAGCCAGGCTTGCTTGAATCCAGTGGCAAAGTGAGCAAGGGACCCACGTCTGGGCATACCCCCACCAACTTAGGGCGACCAAAGCGATACAAAAGGGGATGATGGACGGAACGTTTGAGCCAATCAAACACTCACCCCCAGTCAACTGATCTGGGTTTAATCCATCATCATTCTTTAGCTCACTCCACCACCCCAGTTCAGACATGGCCATATGCAAATCAGTCTGACCCTGTGCCTCATGGGAACAGTCCAGCCCGAACTGCCAAGCCATGTCTTCCCTGGACCGGAAACAAGCATCCTAGGACCGGTTTCTGGCATTCCAGCCGTCATCAGCCAGGCTTGCTTGAATCCAGTGGCAAAGTGAGCAAGGGACCCACGTCTGGGCATACCCCCGCCAACCTAGGGCGACCAAAGCGATACAAAAGGGGATGATGGACGGAACGTTTGAGCCAATCAAACACTCACCCCCAGTCAACTGATCTGGGTTTAATCCATCATCATTCTTTAGCTCACTCCACCACCCCAGTTCAGACATGGCCATATGCAAATCAGTCTGACCCTGTGCCTCATGGGAACAGTCCAGCCCGAACTGCCAAGCCATGTCTTCCCTGGACCGGAAACAAGCATCCTAGGACCGGTTTCTGGCATTCCAGCCGTCATCAGCCAGGCTTGCTTGAATCCAGTGGCAAAGTGAGCAAGGGACCCACGTCTGGGCATACCCCCGCCAACTTAGGGCGACCAAAGCGATACAAAAAGGGATGATGGACGGAACGTTTGAGCCAATCAAACACTCACCCCCAGTCAACTGATCTGGGTTTAATCCATCATCATTCTTTAGCTCACTCCACCACCCCAGTTCAGACATGGCCATATGCAAATCAGTCTGACCCTGTGCCTCATGGGAACAGTCCAGCCCGAACTGCCAAGCCATGTCTTCCCTGGACCGGAAACAAGCATCCTAGGACCGGTTTCTGGCATTCCAGCCGTCATCAGCCAGGCTTGCTTGAATCCAGTGGCAAAGTGAGCAAGGGACCCACGTCTGGGCATACCCCCGCCAACTTAGGGCGACCAAAGCGATACAAAAGGGGATGATGGACGGAACGTTTGAGCCAATCAAACACTCACCCCCAGTCAACTGATCTGGGTTTAATCCATCATCATTCTTTAGCTCACTCCACCACCCCAGTTCAGACATGGCCATATGCAAATCAGTCTGACCCTGTGCCTCATGGGAACAGTCCAGCCCGAACTGCCAAGCCATGTCTTCCCTGGACCAGAAACAAGCATCCTAGGACCGGTTTCTGGCATTCCAGCCGTCATCAGCCAGGCTTGCTTGAATCCAGTGGCAAAGTGAGCAAGGGACCCACGTCTGGGCATACCCCCGCCAACTTAGGGCGACCAAAGCGATACAAAAGGGGATGATGGACGGAACGTTTGAGCCAATCAAACACTCACCCCCAGTCAACTGATCTGGGTTTAATCCATCATCATTCTTTAGCTCACTCCACCACCCCAGTTCAGACATGGCCATATGCAAATCAGTCTGACCCTGTGCCTCATGGGAACAGTCCAGCCCGAACTGCCAAGCCATGTCTTCCCTGGACCGGAAACAAGCATCCTAGGACCGGTTTCTGGCATTCCAGCCGTCATCAGCCAGGCTTGCTTGAATCCAGTGGCAAAGTGAGCAAGGGACCCACGTCTGGGCATACCCCCACCAACTTAGGGCGACCAAAGCGATACAAAAGGGGATGATGGACGGAACGTTTGAGCCAATCAAACACTCACCCCCAGTCAACTGATCTGGGTTTAATCCATCATCATTCTTTAGCTCACTCCACCACCCCAGTTCAGACATGGCCATATGCAAATCAGTCTGGCCATATGCAAATCAGTCTGACCCTGTGCCTCATGGGAACAGTCCAGCCCGAACTGCCAAGCCATGTCTTCCCTGGACCGGAAACAAGCATCCTAGGACCGGTTTCTGGCATTCCAGCCGTCATCAGCCAGGCTTGCTTGAATCCAGTTGCAAAGTGAGCAAGGGACCCACGTCTGGGCATACCCCCGCCAACCTAGGGCGACCAAAGCGATACAAAAGGGGATGATGGACGGAACGTTTGAGCCAATCAAACACTCACCCCCAGTCAACTGATCTGGGTTTAATCCACCACCCGAGTTCAGACATGGCCATATGCAAATCAGTCTGACCCTGTGCCTCATGGGAACAGTCCAGCCCGAACTGCCAAGCCATGTCTTCCCTGGACCGGAAACAAGCATCCTAGGACCGGTTTCTGGCATTCCAGCCGTCATCAGCCAGGCTTGCTTGAATCCAGTGGCAAAGTGAGCAAGGGACCCACGTCTGGGCATACCCCCGCCAACTTAGGGCGACCAAAGCGATACAAAAGGGGATGATGGACGGAACGTTTGAGCCAATCAAACACTCACCCCCAGTCAACTGATCTGGGTTTAATCCATCATCATTCTTTAGCTCACTCCACCACCCCAGTTCAGACATGGCCATATGCAAATCAGTCTGACCCTGTGCCTCATGGGAACAGTCCAGCCCGAACTGCCAAGCCATGTCTTCCCTGGACCGGAAACAAGCATCCTAGGACCGGTTTCTGGCATTCCAGCCGTCATCAGCCAGGCTTGCTTGAATCCAGTGGCAAAGTGAGCAAGGGACCCACGTCTGGGCATACCCCCGCCAACTTAGGGCGACCAAAGCGATACAAAAGGGGATGATGGACGGAACGTTTGAGCCAATCAAACACTCACCCCCAGTCAACTGATCTGGGTTTAATCCATCATCATTCTTTAGCTCACTCCACCACCCCAGTTCAGACATGGCCATATGCAAATCAGTCTGACCCTGTGCCTCATGGGAACAGTCCAGCCCGAACTGCCAAGCCATGTCTTCCCTGGACCGGAAACAAGCATCCTAGGACCGGTTTCTGGCATTCCAGCCGTCATCAGCCAGGCTTGCTTGAATCCAGTGGCAAAGTGAGCAAGGGACCCACGTCTGGGCATACCCCCGCCAACTTAGGGCGACCAAAGCGATACAAAAGGGGATGATGGACGGAACGTTTGAGCCAATCAAACACTCACCCCCAGTCAACTGATCTGGGTTTAATCCATCATCATTCTTTAGCTCACTCCCACCACCCCAGTTCAGACATGGCCATATGCAAATCAGTCTGACCCTGTGCCTCATGGGAACAGTCCAGCCCGAACTGCCAAGCCATGTCTTCCCTGGACCGGAAACAAGCATCCTAGGACCGGTTTCTGGCATTCCAGCCGTCATCAGCCAGGCTTGCTTGAATCCAGTGGCAAAGTGAGCAAGGGACCCACGTCTGGGCATACCCCCACCAACTTAGGGCGACCAAAGCGATACAAAAGGGGATGATG